>JAWNOR010000386.1:417500-472220 GCA_035045885.1 Drosophila borealis
CGCTGCATGCTGCATGCCGTAGGCTGCAGGCTGCACATTGCCAGTTGCCAGTTGCCAGTTGCCTGCGCCTGCGCAGTCGCTGTCCCCAGTCTGTCCATCATTATGTCAACGCGCTGAATGCGCATGTCAATCAAGATGAAGTGCCGCTGATATGTGGGCTGCTGGTCAACTTAACTTTGTTGTTGCTGCTGCTGCCGCTACTGCTGTTGCTGTTGTTGTTGTTGTTGATTTCGTATTTATCATTGTTGCTGCTGTTGCGAGGCGCTTGGCCCAAGGTCTGGCACTGCTTGAAACAGGTAGTTTTAACATATTAGCAACAGTTTAATGCTTGATCAAATATCAGCAGAAACTATAGGCCTATGTAAGTTTATGAAAATCGCATAGAAAGGCGCTTAAGGGAAAGGGAGAGAGAGAGAGACAGGAATAAAGGCAAATAGAGATTTCAAGTGTTGAGTGTAAAATAAGAGATCAGAAGAAGGAGCAAGTGAGAAAAAGATAGAGAGAGAGAGGGAGAGAAAGATATAGAGAGGGCGAGAGAGAGACAGGGAGGAAAAGTTTTAGGAGGTAAATAGCTTACACGAGATTAGAAGGGAAACTGCAAGTCAGAGTGATTGAGAGATTCAGTTTATAATTGAACTACATAAAAAACCTTTAATATAAATTTAAAAGGCTCAAAGTCTCTAATTAAAAAAATCGTCTTTTTAATTAATAATACATAAATAGAAGAAATGTCTTTCAAAAAGTAATCACACCAGATCTAAGGTTGACTTATGCGAAGTTTCTCTATCAAATCTCACATCTAGAATAAGGACATCCTACTCCAAGCGAAGCCTATTTCTTTTGATCGCGTGATATACAATATGCTAACTTGATTTCCATTTGTAACCAAAAATATTCGTAAAATATTTACAGATTTTCCAGAGAGAATTGTTCTCTCAGTCACATCCCAGTTAATACTCAGACGCTGTTTCGATTTATGTGTAACGCGAAAAGGAGGCCAACTGATGCGCTGCTTTAGAGCAATTGTTTTCTGTTCTGTACCTGGCCATATATGCAAGGTGAGTTATTCAACTGGATTTATCCACTACTTCACTCATTTGACCCACTCCCCGATGCCTCTGACCAATTCGCGTCTGTCTACAATTTTGCTTTACTTATTTTTATTTTTTCCTCTATAATTTTGTATTTTTGCGAGCTATGTCTACACCCAATTGTTGTGTGTGTGTGTGTGTGTGTGTCTGTTTTTTTTTATGCCTTTTGGCTCAACTGTTGTTCAGCTCGTACCTATTATATTTCGATGTATTCGCGTCCCTCGCACGCCTTTTATAAGTATATAACAACGTGATATTTATTCTTGTGTGCCAGCTATAAACGTGAAATTTACGGCGGAATGTCATTTAAAGTACAAACAGTTTTTTTTTGTTTTTGCCTTTGTTTTCTTTTTTATTTTTGGGCAACACGAGTATCTGAGCTCAAACGACAAAACAAAAACAATGCACACACGAGTCAACAAGACTGTGAGATATCCTGTAATAATTTCACAAGTTGATTTTCATCGAGGCAACTTTCAAGGGAGAATTTCTAAAGATCTGTTACCGGAATTCTTAGGCAAGATTATACTTGAAACGAATATATATTCTTAGGCTGAAATATTTTAATTATAATTATTAATTCTTAATTATCGTAACATAAATATATAAGCCAATAATTATTGCACCGGCGGGCTGTCCGGCTAAGGGAGCTGTCCGTACTGAAGGCAAACGAACTAATTTAAAATATATCACATAGTTCTTTAGCCGGGTATATCCTATGTCGGGAGTGCATTGATCGAGTGGTAATCTTGAACAGGACCCGCATCCAGACCGGGAGCAAACGGTTTCCATGCACGCCAAATGAAGCCGTCGATGCCGTCGGTCGCGGCGCGGTGCGCTGCGGTGGGGTGGGGTGAGGTGCACACAAAGCGAGAGTTCACAGTACGGGCAACAGTCACAGTTTTTGTCGTATTTTATAATCCTTTTCCTTTTGGCCGTGCAAAGTAAAATAATACAAAAGGCACCGAGCAGAACAGAGCAAAGCGCGACATTTGTTTGTCTGTCTCGCGCAGGACTCCGTCTCCGTTTCCGTCGCCGTCTCATGTTCGTTTGGCCTTGCCAGCCCCAGCTCCGTCTCGAGCTGTTTTGGGTTTCGCCTGTTTGTCATTATGTCCATGCTTCCGGATTATATTTTGGTAGGAATTTTGTTTATTTGCACGTCTTAGCAGCTGTCGTCGCTGCCAGAAGCCGCGGGCCAAAAAGCGAGCCAACTTGCTCGCAACTTGGCCGCAATCCCTTTAATTTCGTCAAGTGGCCTAATACCGTTCCACTAAGTGGGGCTAATCAGCCAGCCACAAGATTCAAATCTCAAACGGATGTCGCCGCTTGTGTTTACAATCCAGCGAAACGCGACTCGAACCTGCCCCCACCTTAATAATCCTCCGGCCAAAAGGGACCAAAGAGCCCCAAAGGAATAGCTGCAAATTAATTATTGAGGCATTTCGAGCATGGCCCAGCCAGCACCAAATATATTCGCCTTGATATGAAATAAACTGTCTGGCAATGCAATGCCAAGTGCTGTTCTCTGCTTCCTTCCTTCCGTCCTTCCGTCCGTCCGTCCGTCCGTCGGTCCGTCTGTTCGTATGTCTCGGCGGCAACACTTGGCGCTTAACACCTGAGCCACAAATGAGGCCGACCTTAAGACCCTTCTATTCGCTTCTCAAGCGAATTTCTGAGCTAAGCCCTTTGATGAACAACGTGTTGTGGCACGTAATATGCACTGACTAATATCTAGACTTCTTAAGTGTGCATTATGAGCTTTAATAGATAATATTATCAAGAGACATCTGATACCTATGTAGGTATGTACTTTAAGCAGGGCTATTCCCAAGTGCTTTTTGCCGTTCGAGCTCTAGTAAATGTAAGATCCAATAGTTATTTTTCAATACCACATAGCTCTTCTTCTACTCTACGCCTTTTTATTTATAAATATAGAGGAAAACAATTTTTCCTGCTTCTTTCCGCTTTTTAATTGCGTGCTTTTAATGACAGCGCTCCAATTAAATTGGCGCAGATTGTCAAAACAGCGGCCAATGAAATGAGATCCAAAGAGAAGAATAACAACAACATCAGCTCTGACTCTGGCCACATAGCACACACAGTTGAAAGCTTCAATTTACCACCCATTGTGCCTTATGGCAAGAGGCAACAGTCAAAGGGGGGCAACAACAACGGGGCACGCGGCAAGAGGTAAGCGGCAAGAGACAACATGCAGCTGGAGGCCATTCGGTGCCGCATTCAACGTTGATCCCCAAAACAGACGGGCAAACATTTTTAATATGCAAAAGACGCACGCAGCGATCCGCGCCACCTGTTCCAATGGGGACACAGCCTGGACAGAGCCAGGCCTGGCCATGTATATGGAAATGGGAATGGGTATGGGTATGGGAATGGGTTGGGACGCGGCGCGTGGGATAAGCAAATTTCTTGATTTACGTTTTGTTGTTGCCAGCTGACAGGCGGACAGGCGGACAGGAGGACAGGCGGACAGTGACAGGTTTGCAAGAGGGGAGCTGCAGGCGATCTGCAGCAGAAGAAGGAGGCAGCAGCAGCAGCAGCAGACAGGGAGACATGGAGACAGGGAGACAGGGAGTCGGGGAGACAGCTGCAAGGGGCAAGTCGATTTACAGTTTTACAGTTAAGTTACAAATCGCTGGAATTAATTGTGCGCGTGGCGCTGATAAGCAGCTGCCTGTCCGACTGCAACATTCAATTAAGTCGTCTTCGGCAGCGCCGACCCGACCGCATGGACGCAATCGCTGGCCCCGGGCGAGTACCCTCAATTTGGACCGGGAGACCGGGAGACCGGGAGACCTGGCGCACCAGCCTCGATGTGGCCTGTGCCACATGTGCGTGTTGTGCCCGCAAATCGAGAAGGTGCGAACTTTTCGATGAACGGCAGCCAAAAATGCCAAAATGCCAATCAGGCGAGGCGAGCTCTCAAGTCCAGGCCACCGCAGCGGCTCGCACGTCAGCTGTTGTTATTATTATTAATAATTATTTCGAATATTTCGTTTTGTTATAATGCTGAACTCTGAAATGGCAATGGCAATGGCAAACCTGGCTTACAGCCCAGATAGATCCATAGGCTAGCTTGGGTTGCGAATCCGCATGCTGATTCTTCAGTTAACAATAGGTTCAATTAGACAGTTGCTTTAACGAGCAGTGTAAATGCAATGTAATTATAATAAAACTAATACTAATACTTATACCAATAAATAGCAACTAATGCTATATATGTATGCATATCGTAACATAATAATATTTGCCAGCACTCAACAGCTCAGCCTCTCCTCCAGCTCGTCTGGAGCTTTACCACATATTTTTTTTGCATTAAATTCGATTATCTAACATTGTGAATAGAGCCGAATTAGATATCAAATATGTATAAATTAGAGCCCACATATCAAAATTGATTGACTTTAATGCTTAGAGTCCTCGGTTACGATCGTGTTTGGGAAGCATTTCTGTCAGTTTAAATCGTAAAACAAAATGCAAATACGTTGGCATCGAATGTCTGTTGCATGTAAATTAACTGGATTAAGCGATTGACTGACCGACTCTCTGACTGACTGACTGACTGACTGAGCGACTGACTGAGTGAATGACTGCCCGCTGGTTTTTAGCCTGTTCTCGAGCTAATGACAACATAATTACTTTGCAAATCGGTGCATGAAATGCGGTCCGGGTTCGTTTTAATTGCGGCCAAAGTCAGCCAAAGCGGGCCACATTCAACATGCAGCATTCAACAAAATGTTGCCAACTGTGAATGTTGCCGCCCACGCGCCTAAAGCGCGCCAACGTGCGTACAGCAACAACAACCGACAACAACCGACAACAACCGACAACAACAACAACAAGAACAACCGACAACTGGCAGCAACAACTGCGCGGCCCAGTTAACAGTAATTGCTGGCGCGTCGTGCTTTTGGACCACCAATGGATTGATTAACTACGTGTTCGATATTTCTTTGCTCCCTGTTCGCCCCGCCCCGCCCCGCTCCGCCCCACCCCTGCCATGCTGCCATATGGCCCCCTCCTGCAACGATGTCCCTGCTCTCTCTCTCTCTCTGTGCGTCCGTATGTCACTTGGTATTGATGATGTGGCCCGGGCAGCTTTTGAGACTCGCGTCCAAATCAAATTTACTATAATGACCACTCAAATGGACAGCGTAATGGGCCATGCAGCGCGAGAAAGAGAAAGGCAAACGGCGAACAGCGAACGGAAAGCGACGTCTTGCATGTAAGTCGGCAACTCGGAGACGCCGCCAAGTGGGCGATGCCCAGCACTGAGGCCGGGGCGGGCTGTGCTGGCTGAAGCGTTCCAGGCCAAAACTAATGGCACACTCGAATCGCTGTGATCCTGCTCCCCTGCTCCCCTGCTGGATGCCAGCATTCGGTGCTAGCATCTAAATGAGGCTGAAACTGTGGGTAGCCGCAACATCTGCTGTCGGGATTGTCAGCAGCGAGCAGCTGATATGGCACCGTAGGTCAGGCAGCTCATTAGAAGCCAACATAAATCGAGAATGCCAATCAAAGGCAATCGAAACACTTTGCCAAACGCAAGGTGGTTTGCCACCAGGCCGTGGTTCGAGCTCCTCAACAAACTGACCAGCCCAATCTTAAAGTACCTTCAACTAAATCTCTTCATCGCCGCCTGAATATCTATTTCATATTAACTATATCTGGACACAAAGGTAAACCCAATGCGAGCGAAAAATTTTGGATTGGGCCAATTCAAAGAAAAGGTTTGCCCTGAGGTGAGATTAAGATAAGCTTCGATTCGTGTTTTAGAGAAATCTTGAGTTAGGTTAGATTCGTTTAGTTTAGTTTGAGTTAGGTAGGTTCCGGTTGGGTAGGGTTAGGGCTTGATTAGTTAAATAGACCTGAGCGGAAATTCCGATAAATATGGGGAGATGGGGTGGGGCTTAAATCAAATAAATTTAACAACATATGATCAACCTGAACAGAGATGAGCAAATAAGGAGTGTCCAAATAATTAAGGTTGGGTTAGCTTTTTAGCTATAATCGAGTACATTTATCGATGCCTGAAGTATGCCCGAGAAATGATTCAAACCGAACTGAGATGTGGAAACATGGAGTTCGATCCAATAGGTCGCTAAATAACTAAGGTTGGCTTTTAGGTTAAATTGAAGAAACTTAGCGACTCCTGAGCCACTCCAAGAAATGGTTTGGTTAAAATTCCGATAAGTATGGAAAAGTGTGGTTCAATCCGTATTCTAGGTAAATTTGAACTAGACGGGCTTTGATCGTCAACAGAAAAGCTTTGTAGGTTCAATCGAATTCAGCGACACCTGTCCAGCAGTTTGTCCATTTAATCGATAAAAAAAAACACGTAAGCTAATCGAGGAGGCAGTGGGATAGGGTTCGGGTTAGGCAGAAGCAAAAGCAAAAGCAAAAGCACAGGGGCAACGGGGCAGTGGCAGATTTATAGCGATTAGATTAGTTATGCTCACCTAACCAGAAACCAGCGATGACGACGATGTCGGCGTCCGCTGCAGGCGGCACCTTGAAAAGGAAAGTGGGCGGATGGGCGGCTGGGACGTGTGTGTGTGTGTGCATGTGTGCGTGTGTGTGTTTGGGGGGCATGCGCAAGTGCACAGCATAATTGTGGCTTGGCTTGGCTGCTTAGCGGGCGGGGGCGTGGCAGTTGCTATTTTGCATACACATACGTAATCGGGACGGGACCGGTCCGCGGCCTGGCCTGGCCCTGGGTTGGGACGGGCCTTTGCGCGCGTTTCGCATAATTACGCGCAGACTCAATTCTAAACTTAATTAAGATTATTACAGTTTTGTCTTAAAGGGGGCCTCAAGCTAAAGACAAAAGATATCCGCGTGACGAGGGCGACGCGACGTGTGTGAAGATGCGCAAAAATGCGTTCAGGCGGCCGTAACTAATAATCGCGGGCATGCAAAGCAGCTAAAGAGTTGAGAGAAGCTGCCCGCAGCGTGTTCGCTGCCTTTGGCTATCGGTCAGGCCAACAGACACTTGGCCACAAGGAGCTGGCTCGGGCTCGGGCTCGGAGCTGGCCACTGGGAATGGGAATGGGAAGAGTTGGGAGTGCTGCAGTTAACCTGACAATCAGCACGCAATTGCGAAATGTTTTGCCTAATAGAATTTCTCGTGTGCGCGTCTCGCATGCAAATTCAAATTGTGAATTAAAAAAAAACAGCAACAACAACAACAACGAGTATGGAGAATGCTCTCATTTGCTCTGGCTGGTCAGGTGCTGTTGCCGTTTGCTGCTTCGTGGTGTGCAGTCAGGCTGACAGCGACAGCGACGGCGACAGCGACGGCGACAGCGACAGCAGTTGCACTCTTTAATAGAAATAATTACAGCTGCCCCATTGCTGCCTGCATGAAATGTTGCACGGCAACATGTGCGCAACACGCTGTTTATCACACGCATTTAAATGCTGCGCCACCCCGCTCGCCGCTCGCCCTCGAACGCCTTGCAACATTTGCCTTTTATGAGCGCAACATGTTCGCACATCGTAATTTCGCTGCGGCCAGCAACATGTCCCATAAATTTGATGGCCAATTATCGAAATTGCATTAGATGTGCATACCCCCAAACCCATGTCCCACAGCCGCATGCCGCATGCCGCATGCCACATACCACATGCCACATGCTGCCTAGCTGCCGCCGCCGCACACGTACACAGCCCATGTTCAATTAACACTTATGTAGGCATCGGAGTAGCCGCACCACGGCACCGGACTACGTCTTATAGCTATTTTCGATTTCAAATTTACAGCCTGCTAATTGTATGCATCTCGCCTTCAAATCGCTCTGGATGAGTGGCCATTTTTTTGCTTTTTGCGTTCCTGCTGCTGCTGCTGCTGCTGCTGCCTTGCCCCATTGTCGTTAATCACACTCGGCAGATTCGTTGGCGATTCGGAAATAGTCCAGGCACTGCTTGGTCCAGTTCGAGCGGCAGCCAGCTAAAGAGACGCTTTCACAATTTCAATTTGTTCAATCGCCTTCTCAATTTGTGGCACATACAAATGGCAGGTGCTCGGAACATCAACAGTACGCATTCTAAGCCCATTCGCCCAAGTTTCTGTCCAGCTTAACATTCACTTTGACTCGTCATCAAATTGTTTCTCGTCGCCTCATTTTCTACTGAGCTGACCGCTGTCGAAATTTAACAGGAAGTCTAACTTGCTTGTAAGCTATGAAATGTGTATTAAGTTTAGGTGCTGCCACTCGACGAGTTTTTTCTAAGTTGGCAGCACTGCCAATACGGAGAAATACGGAGACCATTGATAGCTAAAAGTAATTACCACAATAGAAATGAGACTTTGTTAGTCCATATATTAAATATTTGAGTAATTATAATTAATTAACTTCTAATATAATTATCATGAACCTAAACCGAATAGTAAATGTTTCACAAGTGTTGCAAAATGTACTGAAAGAAAATATCATACTTATTTCTGTACAAGCCATGGTAATCTCTTTGCATCTAGTTGTTCCGGAGATGGCTGAGAATATGTATTTGACACATTTTTTGAGTATAGGGTATACGTATGGATGTAAATAATAAATAAATTTCATTTAAGCGAATATTCTTAGAAAATATAGTTTGAAGTATTTAACTAAATTAAGACTTAAAAGCTTTAGACAGTTTTTATTTATCTTTGAGGCTAACAGACTCTTACAGGGCATTTGCTAGTCGGCTATGGAGTGCACATTAACGAATTGCCAGTTCGCAGCACCGAACATCGTTTGACTAGTTTATTCATTAGGTTCTGTGGAAAAACGTGTTTAATTTGTGACAAAACGAAACAAAATCTTTGCTCCTTCTGTGTCTGCGACTGTGCCTCATATCAGTGGCATCTCTCCCTCTCCCTCTCCCTCGCTATGTCTCTCTCTCGCTCTAGCACTGCAGCGGGCCATGGCTGGGGGCAATAAAAATGCATAAGACAGCAGCCTGAAAGCGGTATCCAGTTCAGTTCTCAGTCGCTCAGCTGGTGCGTAATGTTGCGTTGTCAAATTAATACGAACAGGCAGCAGATTGGGAACCCGTTTGCCGTTTCGGTAACAGAGCCTGAACCCCAAATAGCCGAAACCAAAGCCCAATGCCCGACCCCGACGTCGACCTGTTGCTAACTTGGCGCAGATGTCACGACGCGCATTGTCAAACAAGCAGCAAAGCAACAGCAAACAGCCAACAGCAAACAGCAACAAAGTTGGCAACATTTTTGCCTGGCAGCAGCCAAATTGTAACATAAATAGACTGCAAGTTAGTTAGCCATAGGCTCCAAATGCTCATGCGCAGCGCCAACAACAACAACAACAGCAACATCAACAACCAGCAGCAGCAACAACAACAACAACAACAATGTTGCTGTTGTCGCCGTCGTCGTCGTCGTCGTCGTCGTCGTCTTCGTCGCCGTCTCGTGGCGACCATGAAAAACGTGACATTTTTATGTTGCAAACTTTAAATCTTTCATATCAGAAAATGAAATGTTGCAATGCAATTGACTGCAACAACAGCGACAACAGCAACAGCAGCAGCAACAACAACAACAACAACAGCAGCTGAGCTGACTTTTTGTTGCGCGTGCGCTGCGCTGTTGTTGTTGACATTTCGCTGCTGTTGCCGCGGCAACAACAACAACAATAACAACAACAATCTGTGCACATGTGCGCCTCGCATTTGCCAATTTCTTGTTGCTGTTGTTATTGTTGTTGCTTCTCCATGGGCCCAGTTTGGCAGGCCTTAACTGTATGCTTGGGCCTGGACCAGAATTTACTTACACATAGCGCTGACAGCGGCCGTCCACTTAAACCCATTCTAATTCTTATTCAGCTCAGTAAATTGAGTTTAATTATATTAGAATATTATTTCTTATTAGTGCCTAAACTGTTTTTAACGACCTGCTTAGTATTAACTTAATTTAAAGCTGGCCAGCTCGATGGCAAAATATCTACTTTAAATATTGATAGTAATTGTTACAAAACATACATCATTAATTCGATTTTTGTTCTTTAAAATAAGTAATATATATAATAATAAAAGTAGGTTTAGAGAGCGGATATTCCCCGGCATTGTCCGTGTAAAGCTTCCATCTTCAAGTACTCTGTTGAAATCCATGTCTTTTTTTAAAAAAGATGTTTAAAATCTATAAAAAAAACCGAACCAAAAGTCCGCCCATGTTAGTTTTGTGGTGTGTATCTTAAAGCCGAACTTTCTTTCACTAAACCAATAACTAACAAACAAACATTTTTCGTGAAAAACTCGATTTATCGTGAAATTTCAATACATAACACTACTGTACAAAATTTCGGCTTCCTGGCTCTAATGGTTTGGGCTGAGCATTGATCAGTCCGTTAGTCAGTAAATTAGTTTATTATTCAATCATTCAGTCAGTCATTCAATCAGTCAGTATGTCATTTAGTTAGTCAGTCAGTCAATAAGTCAGCCAGTCAGTAACTTAGTCAGTCAGTCAGTCAGATAGTCAATCAGTCAATTCAGTAAGTCAGTCATTCAGTCCATCAGTCAGTCAGTAGGTCACTAAGTCAGTCAGACAATCTTTCAGGCAGTCAGTCAGTCAAACAGTCAGTCCGTTAATCAGTCAATCAGTCGATCAATCAGTCAGTAAGTCAGTCTGTCAGTCAGTCAGTAGCTCATTAAGTCAGTCAATCTTTCAGGAAGTCTTTCAGGCAGTCAATCAGCCAATCAGTCAGTCAGTCAGTCAGTCAGGGAAAACAGTTTTAATAACAAAAAATTCAGATTTAATAAAATAGTAAATAAATAACTATTATTTTATGTATTATTATTGAAAATTGACATCTTCAAATAGTTCCTCGTTAGTGAAAACATATATTTAAGATAATTAAATAATCACAAGAAATAAGTATGAAGAAAGCACAAATAGTTGCAAATCAATATAAACAGTTTTTAGATTCAACAAAAGAGTTATTAGTTCTACATATAAATTCAAAAGGCAGCAGAAGTATGTTGCTTGCAGTGAGAGGAGCTTAGCTTCGCTTTTGCGTTTGCTTACAGCCAATTCCCTTTGATGTAGCTGAGCTAGGAATTCACAAATTAAAAATCATCTCTAATAATTCCACTTCAATCAAAAACATTGAAAAAGGAAGCATAGAAAAACAGAGCACTTGGCGCCTTTGTGCCTGACATCGAACATTTTCCCATCCCGCCCCCCGCCCCCCCTGGGGCTGGCTGTTAATGCCACAACGTCCATTGCATTGATTAGCAATTCAAAGTGCGACAAGTTCTACACACATTTGTTTTTCTTCAGTTTTTGTTATTTATTTTATTTTTTTAGTTTTTAGTGCAAACATTCCCCCGGCGCCTGCCGCTGCTGCTCCTGCTCCTGCTCCTGCTGCTGACGCGGGTGTGGCTTCTAATTTATGCGCGCGTTTTTGTTTATTGCGGTACACAGCAGAGTGGCACACCGCTACCCCTCGGCGTATATGCTAGCACAGGAGGACCACCCCCCCCCCCCCCTCCACACTCTGCAACCTTTTTGAAATCCCCCCTCGACAACGGCAGGCAATCGCGAGCGGTCAGCTACTGCGAAGGCGACGCTGTTCGATTTTGGTTGGCTGCTGGGCATCGATGCAACACACACACACACACATGAATACATGCATACATGCACACACATATACGCATGCAGATGCGCGTCTCTGGCTGCCCTCATATGTATGCTATGCTTTCTTTCGCTCGTGATTTCCCTCTCCCACACACACACACACACACACAGACACAGCACATGCTACTGCAACAACTAACAAAAAAAAAAAAAAAGAAGAGAACGTTAAAGGGAAATTCTTTTTAATTACTCATCGTTTTTTCTTTTTGGTGTTTTGCCCTGTTTTGCTTTTTTCATTTTGTGTGCTTTGTGCCAAGTGCAGAAAAATTCGATTTTGTGTAGGCAGCGAAGTGCGCTCCAGCGCGCAGGACGAGCACAAGGACCAACGGCAGGAGCTGCTCCGCTGCCTCCAGCTGCTCCTCTGCAGTGGCAATAATTCGATTAGTGTCCGTGTCTATTTTCAGGCTCGTCGTGTAGGCGTTCTATGCACAGCGCCAGTCACCAGCAGCAGCAGCGCAAAGCACCAAGCACCAAGGCCCCAATCCAGAGGAAGCGCCCCCGCCGGAACTACAGCGGCACGCCCCTTGCACTTTTGTGCTGTGCCCACAGTTTTACAGTTTTTTGCCTGCTGCTGCTGCTGCTGCTGTTGTTGTTTGCTTGTTTGGCTGCCAGTTGCTGTTGCTGCTGTTGTTGCATGCTGCGCTGCGCTGCGCGGCACAGGACGCAGGACACAGGACACAGGACATCAACCGCGCCTGGACATTGGTCATCATTCATCAAAGTGAAATGTTGATTTAGTGCGCTGCGGCTCTCTCAGCTCTGGGCAGCCCTTTTCGGTTAGGAGCTGCGGGGGGGAGGCGCATGTGTTGTGTTGGGTGGGACTGGGTTGGGTGGGGGGGGGGGGTGGGGGCATGGTGCCTGCATTTTGGTGGCTGTGCTGGCGCCTGAGCCTCGTGGCGCCATTTTCTGTTGCTGCTGCTGTTGTTTTCCCTCTACACTCTGTCTCTCTCGCCCCTCGGCTTTCTTATCGCCTTGCTTTTAGCCTATTTCGCTTCTTCTGCTGCTTTCTATTTTTTTCGTGTGTGATGAATTGATGCTGTTTATTCGACTGCAAACATAACCGGCATGTGCAGCAGCAGCAGCAGCAGCGGCAGCCATTGGGATCTGGATCTTTTGCTGGGTTTTCTTTTCTTGTGCTTTTCAGCAGATTTTTTTTTTGTTTTCCCCATTTTTCTATCTGCTTTTTTTGCTTGCTAGTCTTTCGTCTTTCTGTTATGTCGTTGTTGCTGTTCTTGTTCCTGTTGTGCTTTTTGATTAGCAAAAGGAAGCAGAAAAAAAGGAAAATTAAAAAATTTCCATTCAAGTGTGTGTGTGTGTGTGTGAACAAGGATATGCAAATTCAGCTATTAATAAATTTAAGTCTCGACTATAACCATATCCTGGAATGTGACCATAGAGTGGCCACAACTTACGCCGCACTAAGACTATGGAAAGGTCTCCGAATGATGCGATTATGTAGAAAATGTTACTTAGCAACAACATACAAAAGATCTGCACATAAAGCAGCTTAAAAATGTTATTATACTAATTGGGAAACAGTTAAAGAAAAGAATTAAATTTTCCTTTATTTTGATTGGTGATATATTTACATATTTATTATATTAATAAATATTGCTAGTATTATTTACTTATTTCCTTATTATTATTAATACTTTTATTATTGTTATTAAATAAAAAGCACTTTAAACATTTTATTACATTTTATGAAAAATGTGAAATTTTTTAATATTTATTATATTATATTACATTATTATTATTATTATTATATATCTTTTTTATTATTATTATTATTTATCTTCTTCATTATTATTATTATTATTATTATTAGTTGTATTTTACAATTTATCTTTGCTCGTTGCCGAATTCTTGACGCCCATTATTTATTAAAAATATTTCCAAATTACAGGGTATAAAAACTGCATTTTTTTCGCAATACAAAAATGTTCAGATGCTGCATGATTTTTTGCGCTGCATATATGCTCTGTCTCTGTGTGCGTGTATGAGTTTTGACCAATCAAATAGCCGGGGCCCGCACAATCGGGGCGTGGCATGGGCGTCTATAGTCCATATACGTTAGGTCTTAAGTAACGCATGGATATACGCCATAAAAGTATCTGTATATGTTTTGCACAATATATGCCATATGCCACATACCACATGCCACATACCATGTGCCACATACCACATACCACATTCAAATGCATGCTCTGTACTGCGACGGTTGCCAGGACAGCCTTTGACAAGCCACTAATGATTGAATATCCCCCTGTTATTCCCCAGTGACCAAGTTTCCGCTTTGACTCACAGTTTTATTAATTAACGTTCGTTTTAATGCCATATTCACATTGCTTGATCTGCCGCTAATTCAATCCGCCGGATTGACTATGCAATTTGACTTTGGTTAATTCTGTGGAAAATTCTTTTCAAATCAATTCAAACAGAAATGTGTAATTAATGAATTTCACTCAATGCATACAAATCGAAATCTTTGCAAGCAACACACATCAATTTCAATCCCAGTTAGCTCCTTTTTTTCCGTTGGTTTTGGCCTTAAGTCTCTCGCTTTTAGTCGGTTGACTATAGTATTTATTTACCTTGATCAAAATACAAGTTCAAGTTTCTGCAAAAATCTGATTAGGTTCAGTTTTCATCTAATCAGGTTCGAGGCCCGGTTCATATTTCATACGAGATCTTGCTTACATAACGGCCAATTGCGACTGAAAGCAAATCGTAGCAATTTGCTACAATTCAATCTATAGGAACAGCCACATACATATATGTATATCCAAAAGTCTATGAACTCATTGAAAATGGGAAAGAGGGTTAAATTGTTCTATGCAAATAAATGTATGTCCCAGGCAGAAGAAAGCATCTTCGTGCACATTAGGTATATATATTCTAGTTCTGTCTGCCTGACTGTCCGCCTCTCCGTCCGTTCATCTGATAACCTTTAAGAATTGACTTTAGACGTTGGGCCTCTTACCTACCAATCCATTCTACATAGTCAAATTAATGAACATTTCAATAAGAACAGCAGCCACAAGTTTGGTTATTTTTCGATTTGGTGAATACATACTACGCCTATTCTCGGACGCAAAAATATCTACTGCAGCACTTTTCCCTCACAATAAGTTGAGTTGAAACACGGAAGTTATCGAAGAAAAACCAAGAGCAGCCAATTCCCGAATACATGTGCACACATAGAAATGTATGCAGACATGTAAATATGTATATATGCGTACGTTCCTTTTCGAATTCTTTTGATATACTAAGCATTTCGATTGTATTGTATTTGGGTGTGGCTAATCCTTTTTTCCGTATGACGGCAGGGCATGGGGAAACGGCAGGTATTTTATTCCGTTGATGAGGGCGAGATTGAGCCCCGCATTGGAAATTTCTCCCTATTTCTGTTAATCTATTAAATAGGTCAAAGTTTAAAAAAGCGAAGCGGGATTGGGATTGGGATTGTGTTTCTATGTATGCATAGAATATAAAAATAATATAATATAAATACGAATGCACTTTCAAATCAAGTATTAGGGATCTTGAAGCCAAAGCAAATTTCTTCGAATCATCGATAGCTTAGATAGATTCTCCAGAAGATTCAGGGTATACGCTAGTCGGGCACAATCGCACTTTGTCCTACGTTTATACGAAGTTCTCAACTTTTGGCTGTAAGTTCACTTGTTGCCCGTGTTGGCAGTTTGTTGACTGTTTTGAGTGGTTTATCTTGGTCGTTTGGCCCGAACCAAATACTTTATAGATGGAACACAATTCAATTTCGTTGCGGGCGCCATAAACTTGAGTTGACCGAAAAGCAAGCAATGCGAATGACATTCGCTGCACTATTTTCTATTCCGCTTGACGCTGTTGTTGCAATTGTTGCTGTTGCTGCCGCTGCTGCTGCAGTTGATGCTGTTGATGCTGTTGTTGTTGTTGTTGTTGTTGTTGTTATGCATTCCATTGCAATGGCAATGGCAATGGCCAAAACAGATTTTGTGCAGATTCTCTGGCCGAGACAAAAAGCGCAGGCGGGTGGGCGCCGTTGGCCTCAGCGCGAAGAACGTAAAGCATAATAAAAAGTCGTGCCTTACGTGCAGCAGCAGTAAGCCTATCCCCCCTCCATCCCTCCCTCCGCTCCCCTCCTCTCTACCTCACCTCGCACACACCCACCACCACCGTCACCTCCACGCCCAATGCTGGTTACCCACCTCGCCTCGCCTCGCCCCGCCTGGCGCACCGTTTAACCCATCCATTCTTAGCCAATCTCTGTGGCAGCATTCGGGTCTCTGGCTTGGTTTATTTTTTATTTTTTTGCCGTCCTTTTGGCCCGATAGAGTGGAAAACATTTTTGTGGCCATGGCCAGCGCCGTTTGCCTATTTTATGAGCGTCTTAAGGGCACGCACGATTTTTGCGTTGCGCGTTTTAGTTTGCGGCCTGTGCGTTATGTGGCACTGATTACCGTTGCAGTTGTTGCTGTTGCTGTTGTTGCTGTTGTCTTGCTGACTGACAGAGGTCAACGTTGGCTATGACCATTTTTCCAGGCCACAGCGGCGCCCAATGGCTGCGCTAAAATTGAATTTAATTTATTTAAGCGGCTGCCCAGCAAACATCATGATGCGCAAAATCATAATCAACAGCCAAATCATCATCATCACCAGCAGCAGCTAAATCTTTAATTTGGTACTGGCCAAATGTCAGCTGACAATGCGTCGAATTTGAATCCAAGCTCTGTTTGGCTTAGATAATAAACATTTCGCTAAATACTTAGCTTCGCACTTGCCACCACAGACAGGTGAGGCAGCATCGTAAATATGCCCCAACGATTGGCTGCATTCCTTTCCTCCTTTCCATAAACAAGTCACATCAGCTCGCATTGCTTGAGTTAAGTGAGATTTTGTGGCTTGAGTTTTATAAAATTAAACCCACAAACTTTGGACCCAGATAAAAGAGAATTCGGTGAAGACTTTGCCAGCCGAATACATTTCTGATTTGCGTTAATCATTTTAAGACAAGTTCCAAGAGTGTTTCATTGCATTCGACAAAGATTAACCAAGCTGAAAATATTATTTTTTGTGAAATTCTCGGAAGTTTGTGCCTCGATCCGTTGAACTTTAGTCTCCAAATAATTGTTGCAATATTTATTATTTATTTAATTTATAATTATTCAAGTGCACAAAGCAAAATCGAATCGAAAAGAATTCGTATTTATCCATGTGTATTATTTTTATTTGATTTAATAATTTATTTGATAACAAATTTTGCGATCCTATGGAACCTGTTATCGTACTTTTTTTTTGTATATTTAAATACTTTTCTGTGCTCACCAAATAATCATAAATAGTTTAATTAAGGTATGCAAAAAGCAACCACGATTTGTTGTTTTAATTACATTATTGTTTTAAATACAAAAAAGTTCTATTCAATTGTCTTAAGCCGCGTCAAATCGAGTCCAGAACTGCTTCACGTTTTGCCTGGAATAGTTGCAGTTCATTAAAATGAATTCAAATGATCAGAAACTGTTGCCAATGGCAGCGCATAGCTAAATCAACAGAAGCCTTTGTAAGTGTATACAGCAGCAATCAAAAGCCAGAAGCTCACACAGAGCCTGAGGCGGGCTTGGCGGGACCGAGACCGAGGCTATAGCTGCCATATGCCATGGCATGGGCATTTCTCTGGCAGGGCAGAACGGGTAGCAGGGAGCGGTACGTACAACAAATGTGAATTTAGTTGCCTCCAAAAACTGCATGCAGCACACGAATGCGACGACGAGAACAACGACTCTGAGAACTCTAAAAGATGCGAGCGATGAGGAGGAGGGGGGAGGGAGGTGGCCAGAGGAGTTGAAAGGTGTGAGGAGCTTGCGGGATGAGCTGGGCATGGGGACAGTCATTTTGTTGCCGTTGGCTGTTGCCTGGCATTGTTGGTCCTTCGAGCATTCTTGTAATCCTGTCAGAGCGCATATACATATATGTGTGTGAGTTTGTGTGTGCGCCGCGTAGGAGCGAGTCCTTGCATTTTATTTTCGTTTATCATTTATTTACTACTCAATTTTTCTACTACTTTAGTCGCGCGGCTCCCTCGTTGGGGGCCAGTTGATTTCGTATGCCAAGTAACGGCAGCTCAGAGCAGTTGCCGTTGCAGCTGGTGCAGCAGCTCTCACGCGACTTTATCCTTCAAATGTCCTTGCGTGCGTTACAGCGCCGCCCGCACACTACCGACCATTTTACGTGCCCCGTCGTAGAGGCAGAGGCAGTGGCAGAGGCAGAGCCAAAGGCAGAGCTACAACGGCAGCTGTGGATTTTAATGGCTGCAGCGTCGCACGTCGAGAGTCCCAGCAGCGAGGCAGCCACACAGAGAGCCTTGCCAACCAGCAGCAGCAGCAGCAGCAGCAGCTGAAGCAGCAGCAGCAGCAGCCTCTCATCCATGGTTGGCATCCCCTGCAACATGCATTCGTGATGGCGTTACGTCCTTTCCGCCTGCCACATGCCACATGCCGCCTGCCGCCTGCCACGTCGCCATTTTAATTTCGCCTGCTGCACAACGTCGAATTTTCTAATCTTGTGCGGACTACGGCTCCCCAGTTGCCGACTTGCCAGCCATTCTGCCAACCTAACTGCAACCCGGCTGACGCCCCTCCACCTCCCCAGCCCCATTGCCAGCCCCCGTTCTGATGCTCCTAGTCCTTGTTGTTAATGCTGGCCGCAGCTTTTCGGCGCCAGGCAACAGCGTCCAGAGGTCGTTTAAAGGACTTTTGCCGCAGGCCTCTGTGCGTTTCGGTCACCAACCAGGCCCGCCCCATTCTTGGCCAAGGCGCTGTCCTCTGCTCTGGCCGCCAAGATGGATGACGTGTCAGCTGGAATTGATGATGCCGAGCAAATGGCGGCTAACAAAATGGCGACTGCAGCGGCGCCAGCCCACACGGCGTATGAGTGACGCGAAAGTGTACAATGCGCAACGTGCCACATGCCACATGCAACATTCGCATTCCCGCACCCACCACCCGCCCCAATTGATGGCGCCCATCAATGCTAGCGACAAAACAGCACGAAAAAACACAAAACCCGCAGCTTCCAGCTACCAAAGAGCGAAACTTGGCTTAGCTCGATTAGTTTCCCAAATAGCCAACGGGAAAAATTGCGACATCTTATTTCCAGAGGAAGAAATTGCTGTAAAAAATGTAAATGCCTTCGACTAGGAATTAGTGGAAAAGTCTTTGGAAATGTATTTAAATCACGAATTCTGGTAAATAACTTTTCTATTTATCAAACTATCACATATAATTTAGTAAGGATTACATTTCAATATTCGATTAAACCAGAAAGCGCTTCTCTAAAGAGTTTTTAGATCAAAAAAGCTGCCAGCGTTTATTACTTTAAAGTAGATCTAGCTAAAAAAGAGCTTTAAAATCATATTAAAGCTCTAAACTCGTATTGAAGCTTTCAAAGCATATTGCAGGTTTTAAATTATGGAATTTATGAACTCTTAGATTCAGAGACATGATCGAAAAGTCGGTTCTCGTATAAACAACTTTTTGTTAATCAAGATATCTTACCTATATATATACCTTGTATGGAAAAATTATATATTTTCAAAAAATTTGCATCATACTCGGCGTTTCCGAGCTTCAATATTCACACATATCTGCTAACGGCAACTGTCTACAAGGGTATTAAATCTTCGGCGTGCCGAAGATATTCTTACTTTCTCGTTGAGTTTATTTTTAGAACTATTTCCAGCTGAAAATCTAAAAACTTAATATTTAATTAAAGACACATATAGATCACCTGTTCGACAAGATAAACAACTTTGATTTTGAGAATCGTGATGTTAATTGATGCCTAAAATAAGAAATTCGTCCTGCTTATTTTGTGTGTATTTTTCTGGGCATAAATACTCGCCTAATATCGATGATGCTTGGTTAAACACATTTGTGGGTAAGCAATGCCGTGAAAGCCGCAGCTTAGTGTCAAAGCTCTAATGCCCTTCACCCAAATGCCACAACAACAGCAACAGCGACAACAGCTCAACAACAGCAACAACAACAGCAACAACAACAAGAATGAAGGGTAACTGGGCTTAGGCACATCTCGAATGCACTTACCGGCAGAATCCAATCACAAATTGCCAACGTCGCGACGTTGAAGTCAACGCTGTCTGTTGTTGTTATTGTTGGTGTTTATGTTGCTGTTGCTGTTGTTGCTGTTGCTGTTGCTGTTGTCGTGGTCATGGCAGCGATAACATGCCGCAAGATTTGTTGTGCTTTGACCAGCGTCCGCATCGTCTTGGACTCAAACTGGACTTGCTCTCGAATGCCCGCTGTAGTTGTTGTTCCCATTGTGGTTGTTACTATTGTTGTTGTTGCTGTTGCCGTTGCTGTTGTTGTCGTTCCCGTTGTTGCCTGTACACTCAACATGGTGCCATTCTGCTCGAGGCCTGGGCCCGGGTCCGCTCAAGACTTCAACTTCAGCACAGCGACTCGAATTCTGCGACTGCGACTGCGACGGCGGCTCATGTTGTGCGCGCGTTTCACTCAGCTGGTGAGATTTGTGCCACAAGACAAGTGCGACATGATGTTATGTGTCAACAGCTTAATTCGCAGCGCGAGTTGCAAGCTGCGAGACGCGAGAGCCGAGAGCCGAGGGGAGACAGTAGGCGCGGGCACAGGGCTGCGAGCGGTGCTGGAGATGAGCTGCAATCGCGTTGCATGCACCATGAGCATGTGGCAACAACGATGCCGTTGCCGTTGCCGTTGCTGTTGCTGTTGCTGTCGCTGTTGCAGCGTCGATTTCAATCTAAGCCAACCCAAATGCAACACTAACAACAACTGCAACAACAACTGAACAAACGCACTCTACACATCGCACTTTGGCCATTCAATTATTTATTATTTTGACTGCAGCAACTGCGACTTCCCTGCCCCCCCCCCCCCCCTTCGCCACGCCTCGAAGTTCTCTTCTGACCTGCTGCTATGCCAATTGGCCATTGAAATTTCAGCTCACTGAAAGCTGTTTGTTGCCGTTGACACATTAAAATCGCCAAGAACTGACCAAATTCACGTATTCAGTTGGTTTTCTGGCTAATTGAAAGTAAATCAATCGCGCTATTAATTGATTTGTTCTGAAATTCCAAATAGTAGAGGGCAAAAATGTATTAAAAATAAATATATAAAATACTGAGAAAAAAGTATCCTTTTTATAATATTAAACAAATTTATTTATTGTTATAAACTAATTATAACTTGATCAATATGATGAATATTATATTAATACTGGTTTTATATAATATAAAACAAAAAAAAAAAAAATTTCAAATTAAAGCAAAATTTTGTTTATTTTTGCTTTAAATAAAACCGCGGACCTCGAGCCAGCTAAACAAATATTGATGAATAATATATCTTTAATAATCTTTCTTTATAATGTACATCAATCAATTGTTTATATAATGCAATTAAGTTTGTTCAAGTTGTTTTAAAGCATAAATAAATATAATTAAAATCCTTATACCAAAAATTTAAGTCAAGAATGATTTAATAATCTCACGAAGCTATTGTAAATGAACTGAACTATCGACAGTTTTATATATATATATTAAGTTTATTTGAGAGCATTTTATTTGCTTCTTCGCCTTGATTAAATATGTCTATAGAAAATCCAATTTCTGTTCAATCTGGCATCTCACAGCTTGTGATTGAAAGACTTTGCTACTGCAGCCTAAGCCTGTATACATATACGATAAGCTACCGATCTGCCCAGAGAAATGTAATCAATATTCGGAGAATTGAGCCTAATTAGTTGACTGGATTTTTCCCACGCCCACGCAACGCGCACAGCAGAGCAGAGGAGAGGAGAGCACAAGCCAAGACCCAGTCGGAGTCGCACTTGTCTGGCTGTGCTCTCGGGCTTTGGGGCCATGGGACTGATCAGAATGATCTATGGGCTAAAGCTCTGAGCATCATGCAGCGCTGTGGAACTCGCTGTGCCACCAAATTTGGCAGTGCCACAGACGCGTTTGCAGTCGCCGTTGCCGTTGCCGTTGTCGTTGCAGTTGCAGGCAGAAGGCGAGTGGAAATCAAAGCACGCTACTTACGCCCAAAAGGTATTGAAAGCCGCACAACAAACACTCACAGAGCACTCACTTGGCGGAGCACTGGACGGGCCACAATAAAACTCATAAATCAAATAAGACAAAAGACTCGAGGCGAACGCAGGGCCCAGGACCAGGACATGTCTGTTGGACCACGAAAACGAAAGCTGCAGCATGGCGTGCGTTCAGGCGGGGAGCTAAAGAAGCTCCAGATGCTCTATGATGCAGCAGGGCAGCCGGTGGGCAAGTGCGGGGGGAGAGAGGGGGGCTTGGGTACACTCAGACAGACAAAAGGACAGCGGATCGGACGGAGCAAAGCAACGCAATATTGAGCACGACTGCGAACAATGGGAGCAAATAACTGGCAGGCATTCGGCATGAGCCGAAGATGGAGATGAAGACTGAGACCCAGATGGGAGAAGGAGACGTTGCAGCAGATTTAGCAGGAGCAGGAGACGCTGACGGTGACGGTGACCGAGATGGAGACACAGTCAGAGCTGCAGTCCAAGAGTGGAGCAGCTCGCGACCACCGACCACCGTAGCAGCCACAGGAGTTGTAAGCGATTTTCAAGGTAAGACAAACATAAATACAACAACAACAAGTAGGAAATGCATCTAATGGACTTACATGACGAACTTTTGATGCACTTGACAATTGCCCAGCACAAGATTATCATCATGAAACTATTCAAATAGTATTTAGAATATGAGCAAAGGCTTTATGCCATCAACTTTTGATCTTGAACAACTCGATTAAAAGATCTTTATTATTTTGACAAAAAGTTGAGAGTTGCCAAAACGGAAGCCTAAACTTAAACGTATTACTTATCCCTATTCGAAATTTAGCTGGCTTTCCTCATTCTGAATCCTCATTGTTTAGTTGGCATATTCTGGACAGTTTCTATTTAAATGCTTGGAAAAACTATTAATTGGAAAATGTGTTACTTATGCAAATTTTAAACAATGTCAAGCTTTTGTTACTTTGAAACTTTCAAGTCGAATGAAAGCAACAGCTCTTCGTAAATTCGTATAATTGAAAAACATATTCTGAGACAACACCTACCCAAATCAAGCATTCACCAGCTTTCCAACCTTAAGTTCAGTTGTGTTGACGCTCTTTATTAAAGCTCTCTTAAAGCTGTTTTTAACACTAACGCGATTATGAGCAAGAAAAGAATACTTAGAACACAATAAAGCTTTAAGTTTAATTGTGTTGGCAATCTGCATTAAAGCTCTCGCAAAGCTTAAAAATATTTGGACAAAAGCTTTCTAATGCAAACCATCAACATATTTAGCTCATAAAGCTCAAACAACTAAGCTTTAAGATTAACTGTGCTGATGATCTGCATTAGTAATCCTTTTTGTTAATATTCTCTTAAAGCTGCTTTTAAAGCTATAAATGTTATGAGCGAGAAGAGCTGACTTAAAGCACAATTAAACTTTAAGTTTTATTGTAGCACAACTAAGCTTTAAGATTAATTGTGTTTACTGTTGCTTTCAAAGCTAAAATAATTAAAGCTTAAAGCTCAATTCGCTGTTTAAAACTTAAGAATATTCTTCTTTTTATTTTGCCACACATATTTTATTGTTATTATTATAAATAATTTTCAATGCTTAAAGTCTTGCGTATTCCTTGACATGCCACACAATTGCCAATGTTGCAAACACGCTGACAATTTCGTGTTGCTCGTAGTTGCAACATATGGAAAAGCGGCAACAGTCACCAAAATGATGCGCAAGTGTCGCCAGTTGCCAGTTGCCAGTTGCAAGTTGCAAGTTGCGAGCAGCAAGCTGCAGCTGAGGTCTTGTCTGAGGCATTGTGGCAAACTGCGACCCAACTGGAGCGCACAGCGACAAGATGAATTTCCAGCGTATTGCGTTGTTATTTTGGTCATGAGATCGTCTTCATAGTCATCGTCGTTGTCGTCATCAGCGTCAGGCGGCTGGCTGGCCGGCACAAATATCTTCAGCCGGCCGGAGCCTATCCAACTAGATATTTTTTGGGCGCTTCGTTACACAAAATCACGAACCAAATCGTGCACGACTATTTTGCGTGAGTTGAGCGCATGATCAGCTGCAACTGCAACTGCAACTGCGGCGCTGACTGCGGCCAGGGCTGCCCCTCGGCTCACTCTGCTTGTGTACGCTGTACTTGTTGTTGTTGTTGTTGTTTTTCGTGTTGTTGTTGTTGTCGTCTATGGTGCAGCTGCGACCTGTGCCACGGCATGGACCTGTCTGTGCCCCAAACAGCTCGCCAGCCCAAGCGATCGCCTTTATTTTTATTAGCCCACATGCGCACTTGGCTCAAAACATTTTTTGACAATTTTCTTTATATTCCATTTGATCAACTTGCCCGGCCTCAGCTGCATTTTGATTGGCACATGTCAGCCGCAAAATGTTGCAGATACAGCAACAAATGTTGCTGTCGCATCAAGTGCAATGCAAGCAACAACAACAACAGCAACAAGAACAACAACAACAACCACAACAGAGTCAAAGTCACACGCTCTGACAAATTCCATTGCATTGCTGTTGATCAGTCGAGTTTCTGTTGTTGTTGTTGCACCAAGTTGTTGCTGCTGCTGCTGCTGCTTCGTTGTTGCTGCTGGAAGGTGGCAACTGTTAGCTAGTTAAACATAGCACGAAAAACTAATTTAAATTTAAATGTTAAATTCACGTAACAAAACGCGAAATCAAACTGTGCGCAGGATGCCAAAGTTTACCTTGTGTATTGTGTTGTTTTGTTTTCTTGTACCTGTGTGTGACTGTATGTGTGTGTGTGTGTGTGTGCTGTTTGTTGTGTGTTATTGCTGACATCTGAACGCCTCAAAGGTTATCGCTAGCAATTAGCATGCCATCAGCAGCAGCAACAACTTGAACAGGAACTGTAATTGAAATAAAGGCAACTATTTGTCTGATCTCTTCGTGGCATATGTGCTCGCGTGTGTGTGTGTGTGTGTGGGTGGAGGGGGGGGGGGGTCTTTGTCCACGCCTACTCAAACAGTCACAACATATTATTGCCTCATATTATTTTTCCAATAATTTAGTATGGGTTACCTACTCAATCTTGTTATACAATTTTTAATAATTTTATTTGATTATTTTTATCAAATTTAAAATTTGTTGCGTATTCGTCCTTTTGGAATATATATTATTTTTTTTAAATATTTTCTTAAGTTATTTTAACTAATCAACAGTTTTTTCTTGCTAATTTTACAAAAATTCAGATATTTACCCTATATTTTCACATAATTCGAATAGTTAAAATTGTTTTTAATTCTCTTACGCATTTCCCAGTAAACCAGTATGCGAAAAAGGGGTTCCTAAGCGTTTTCTATTCGCATCGATAGAAAACTTTAATATCATGTTCTTCTATTGCATTTTTGACTTTTGCTGCAGTTTGATTTCTTATTTAAAGAATCTTCGTCGCATTGAAGTATCTCGCTCTTGTGCGAGATATTCGCCTTACCTTTTTAAAGCCTACAATATATCTCAAGTATAACTGCATATAAGTTGTCTATAAATCTGCACTAATTTATTATAATTTTTCAACACTGCTTTAATGTTGGTAAAATCTGAAAGTGTTGCAGCATGGACTAAACCTACCGCTCGTTGGAGTTCGATTTGTAAGGGTTGTATTCAATTAAACTGTTTATGGATTTCGCATTCAAAAACGGTGTTAGCTAACTAATGTTGGTAAAACCTTTGCAGTACTGTACAGTCTGTTTCAACTGTTGCACACTGATTAAGAATATTGATTCATAATTTAAAAACTGGTGTTGGCTAACTACTTAGTTCAACTCTGAAAGCTGTTGCGTATTTGCTGGCTTTAGCCAGTTTTCGGCAGACTCTGTGGATGTCTTCTACGTGCGTCTTTTTTGTTGTTGTCTTTTTTCTAGCTGCAGCGGCAACTGCAAAAAGTGTGCACACAAGTGATTCGCAGTGTCAGGCTAATAAAAATAGTATCATGTTGCAGGCAACGGCGATGGCAGCGAATGCCTGCAACATGGCAACAAAACGTTCAGCTGCTGACACACAGACAAGTGCAGGCCGTGCTGTCAACGGCTGCGTCAACGGCAACGTCGACGTCGACGTCGACGACAGCGTCGCAGCATCGGTTAATGAACATAGGAAATTCGTTTACATTTGCCATTTATGCGAATTAGACAAGTCTTTGTAGAGGCCAACATGTTGTTGTTGGTGTTGTTGGTGCTGCTGCTGTTTTATTACTGAAACTAACAACAACGACGACGACACATTGAAAAATTCGCTTGTCGACAGAAATGAAATTTTCTACAACATTTCAACGGCTTTTGTTTCACAGTGTTTGTTTTTGGTTTCTTTCTACTGCTCTTTTTTTATTTGCGCTCTCTTTTTTATAGTTTCTTATTATTTTTCCTTGCGCGCAGGCAGCACAGCTATGCGATCGCATACGCCACAAAGCTGAATGAGCTTAATATTATTGCAATAATAAAATAATTATAAAATTGCATGCTTTTTCTTCAAATATTTATATACATCATTTATTATATTAAGTCAAATCACAGCCGACTTCTTAATATTTAAAATATATTTTTCCCTATACATATATATTTCCAGCTGACAATACTTTCTTTTCTGTGTGCACAGACATATATTTCCCATCTATACGATTTACTGGAAAAGGTTACCCAAATCTCTATTAAGAGGCATTTACATCTGCAGATACTCGATACTCGTGAGTCATAATCGTTTTTTCTAGAATCTATATCCCTTGATAAAAAATATATTTATTTGAATATGAGCTTTTGGCCTCAAGCTTTGCCTAAATTTAAACACACACATGTAGATATTTGTTCTCTGCTCATTCAGATGCTTTTTGGCTCTTTTGGATTTTCGGCAAGTGCATTCACGCTCCGGTGTTAAATAGACATGGCGAAAAAAAGGTTTTCGCCTGCCTGCAAAGTGCTGACTGAGCAGAAGAACAAAGCGAATTGCCAGCATGCTTGCTGCATGGGTGCAGTATGGCCAGAGGTTGAGCTGCAGGCACAGCGTGCGGTGTGGCAGGGGGAGGGGGGTGGTGCAACTCGTACATGGATGCTTCTATGCCTCTATGGCACGGCCCGTTCAGTCAGTGGCTCGCTGTGTGTGTGTGTGAGTGTGTGTGTGTGCAAGTGCTTTCCACTTGATGTAACATTACTTTGAAATCTCTTGCCTCACAGGAGCAGCAGATGGCATGGGGCAGGGAGCAGGGAGCAGCAGCAGCCAAATGAAAAGCAAAGAGAAGATGTTCGGCCAAAAGAAGACGGCGCTGGCTTGGTGTGAGGTGTGTGGCATGAGTCGAGGTACAGCTACTCGGCTTAATTTTCGAGCCGACTCACATCCAAAAGGGGTCACAGGGCAGGGGGGTTGGGCATTGCAGGCAGCAGGCAGCAGGCTGCAGTCGGCAGTCGGCAGGCTGGGGTCGCGGTCAACTGACCAAATGCTTTGTTCCTCCGGCATGTGTGGGGATGCACGCCGAACGCTTCGCTGGACAATGAACAAGCGAAATTAGAGAATGTAAACAGCGCATTTTATCCTGCTCGTTGCCTCTGCAACAGCGGCAGCAGCAGCGGCAACAACATCGTTGACATGCACAAAAACGCCGTGAAACGTGGACCATTTTTCTTTGGCTTTGTTGGGCCAACAGGCGACGCGACATCGAAGACAACCTCGGCGCCAGCGCCAGCGCCAGCCCCAGCTGACACGCCTATTTGGTTTGACAAACATTTCAGAAGGCGCTGCGCAGCAGACGGCAATTACAAGCAGCTCGCGGCCCCTGCAATTGCAACCTTTTGGCACTTGCCTCATGTGGCAGCTACCTAAAGGTGTTTGCTGCTGATGTCATAACAGTAAATTAACGCCAACTTGGCCAATACACGTTGCCCAACGAACAGAACACACATCGAACAGTCGAACAGCAGCCCAGACAAGCAAATTGAATTTTTTAATGGAACTTTACCCCCGCCACAGGCAGCCAAACATCGAAATTACAAAAAACCTTTTCACAGAGCGAATGCGAATCGCATGGAAATGGGAAATAGAAGTGCGTGTGCACAGCCAGCCGAGAGTGGGACCAACAATTTATCCCAAAAGTTCATTTACAAAATAATTTGAGTATGAAAATGTGCAGAAAAGCTGGAATTAATATTATTTTGGGTGAATCGTTGGCGTGCTTTAAAGCTAGCTAGATTTTTGAGCTTAAAATTGCCAAACTTAAATTGAAAAAATAATAAAAGAATATTTAAGAAAGCGGGCTCGACTTCAAGGCTAGGCTACATTCCAGCCTAAAAAGGTTTTTTTTTAAATTATTAATTATGTGTTTCCTACTTGATTCCTATTCCTATTCTCTCTATAATAACAATTAAAGATACCAAGAACAGATGACAACAATTAGACAAAAATATTAAACTGTATTCACAGGCTGAGAAAAAGTTATTGCATGTGTCACAATGTTTGAAAAAGGTTTTTATATAATGCATTAATAGTTCGATTAAAATCAAATTAAATTAACAATTAATTTAGTCGCTTTCGTGAACTTTGAAAGTTATTTTCGCGTAAACTATTGATAAAGTTCGCGAGTAAAATAATTATCTGGCTGAGCTTTTTTGGAAAACTGAGCACTAATTGCAACTCTATTAAAACGAATATGTTACAGATGACAATTAAATACATTAAGTACTTTGGCAACTAAGTACTTACTTATTGAGCCATCCTCGCTGCTGTCGGCGTGTGTCTAGCTTCGGCGGCTACTCGAGCTGTCTGCAGACATATTTATATAAAGCGTTTGCTAGACATAAATCCAACAAAACATTATATACAAACAAAGCGCACACACTCATGACCAAAAACCCATTTGACTAGGCAGCAGCAGCAGCAGCAGCAGTCACAGCCGCAGCAGCCGCAACAGAAGGCCCAGGTCCATTGTTGAGGACTCTCTCTTCCCCTCGCAACAGCCCAGAAGCGAAACAAGTGTACGTAATATGTCCAACGGTTTGTCGGTCGGCTGCCGCTTCATCAATTCAGCCATAGCCATGTCCACATTTTGGGCCAAAAACAAAGCGCCAACAACAGCAACAACATCAAGGAAAATGCGAGGGAAATGGAGATCGAAATGCACGAAAATTGAGAATGGCAACGGCGTCGACGACGGCGACGGCGACGCTTCACATTTCCATTTGAATAATTTAGACATTTTCGTTGATGAATAACCGAGAGCATATGATAGATATTCGCCGAATACAAATGCCGGCCCGTACGACGCGTCGTATACGCAATGCTTCACCTATGTATATATGTATGTAACTATATGTAGATCTATATCTATATCTATATATATATATATATATATATATATGTACCTCTGCGGCTTTTGTGTATATGTCGCTGAACAGCTTAGAGAGTTGTGGACCATGCCAGTCTAGTGTGTCAGCTTTTGACTGCTCAACAGCGTCCTTACATAAATACGTGTTTGTAATGTAGACTACAGACAGTTACATACACACACACACACACACACACTCACATACACACACACACACACAATACATGGCCATTGTATAGATAGGTTGTATTGGCATAAAGCGCCACACTTGATTTTCATTTTGCCATTGAATCCATCAGCTGTCTGAAGGACCAAAGGACGCATTGCCACAGGCACTTTAAAGCATTTAGGGAAACAATTTAATATTGTGCTACATCAATTGGCAATCGAAAGCATTTTATTTGCGCCAATAAAAACAGTTTCAAGGACAAATCAATCAAGCTAAGCTCAAAAAGGCAATTCATTCAGTTTTCTTAAAGCTTCAATGTTTAAATTTAAAAAAAAGTTAGCTTTGGAGCTATTGGAGTTTTTCTAACAGTTGTTTTTTGTCTTTCCTCCTAATACGGATAAAGTTTAAATATCTGCAGTTTATTAAAATGTGTAATTTAGATGTATATAAAATATTTTCAGATACTATTTGCAACATTTATATATATACCTAATTCATATACCTTTAACTGTGGCTTTTTGTCTTCCCATATGCAGGATAGTTTATATTTATATTAGACAACAGAGAAAACTCTTTTCTAGCTCCAAGTGCTGATGGAAATGTCAGCTTAGTTTCTTTGTCGCTTAGTCGCGTCCAGATTCTTCATAAGTTAATATCATTTTAACAGCACTTGAAATGGGCTTCTTGAATTGTATATAGAACATTGAACGCAAGTGCTAAAATGATGAAATTTTAAAGCACTCGATTGTGTAACAATGGCTTGCAGCAATTCGCTGGCAACATAATTGTAAAATATGTCTGTGCACACAAGCGAATCCCCAGTCCAAGCTCACGCTTACGCAAACTCACGCATATTAATACACAAATACGCTCATATTCGGACACATGCATACTCCCACATACGCATCCAATTCGTACGAATAGTCACATATACTCATACTCATTGATACTCATAGTCACACCATCGCATTTTCATACACGCACATACTCGCATATACACATGCTGCCATATACGCTACATGCGAATACTTACATGTACTCATACTCATTCGTACTCGTACTCATACAAACGCATTCTCATGCACACTCATACTCAGGCATACGCCAACTCACAAATACGCGTTAATCCTCATACGCATTTTAATTTATACGAATACTTACTTGTACTCATACTCATTGATACCCATACCCATGCATACGCATACTCAGAAATAGCCATACTCATACGCACACATACGCATACTCATAACTACTCGAACATATACTCGGAAGCGCAGCGTTAATTAATTTGTATAATGTGCTGTCGTCGCTGCTTCGACTGCAACTGACGGATGGACAGGCGGACAGCTGGACAGCTGGATAGCTGGATTGGCAGGCGGAGGGTCGGTGGCACGGACTGACCGATAAGTAGCAGTAAACATACAGTGGAGTCATAAATAATACCAAGTAGGCATGCACTGGCACAGACGAGCCACCTAGCGGCCAATCAATTAAACGGCCGATGCTCAGCCCCCGGGCCCAAGAGTCGAGCTGAGGCAAGATGTGGCGCGAAAAAAAAAACGTTTATTGTGCGTGTAATCAGCTCTTAACTTATAATTTATAAAGCGGCCTGCAGAGTGTGTCTGTGTGTTAGTTCGCAGTTTAGCACTGTGAGAGATGCAACGCATCGGCGGAAGCTATAAACATCTGTATAATTAAATAAAATAAAATTAAAAATGTTAATGAGCGCCTCAGAGCCTCGGAGACGACCATCGCGTTGACCATCTCTGGTCTTGGTTTGGGCTTTCAGTGTTTGCAATTTTCTTTTGGGCTCTGTTTTGCTCGCTTGCCGCATGCCGCATGCCCCTTTATAATGGGCGAGCGGCGCGCGAGTTGGCAACACTGGCGAACGCAGTTTTGCGAGTCAGCCCGTGGCTTGTAAACAATTTAGCGTGTCTCTTCATATTATATCATTAAAATTAATATGAGTTTGGCGTGCTGCAAGTTATTGCCACAGTTGCAGCCGCAGCAAAGTGCGTCTCTTAAACTGGCCCAGACAGTGGCCAAAAGGCCTAGCGGCCCCGTCCAATTGGCCAAGCTGCTGACTGAGTCGCAGTCTGTCTCTGGGGCGGTTGCTTCTGCGTGTCGCTTAACTAATAAGAGAGACCATAATCGGGTCCACGTTTAAAATAACACAGATAGCCCGATATAGACCCAGATGGGCCTCCCGTTAACAGCTAAATGATTAGCTACTGTGCTCCTCCCCAATGCCCAAACAATCTACTGCGGCCTGCACAAAACCTCAAACAATGTTCACTTTAATGGAATCCATAGTCCCATTAAACATACAGTCTACACGTCATAAATTATGATTATATTCCGCAACGGGGAACTATTTTAGGTTTAACTGTTGAAATGTTTACATTTTGGTGCAAATTCTTCTAGAGCTTGCTACGATTTTAGATTTAAAGTACAGTGAACCCTTGCTAACTAAAACGATGTGATTTAAGATGTGATGGCTGTATTTTCTTTACTTACAAATAAGTGACCAGGGGTCTCTCTCTCTCTCTCTCTCTTTCTCTCAACTTTGCCCGGGCCAAGTTATTTTCTTTAAATTTTAAACATTCCCTTTTCACCCATCTTTCGGTCCTCATTTCCACTCAATGAAGTGGGTTTTCCGCAATCGGTGAATCAAATTTAGTTTTATAGTCAACTGTTTTTATATATGTATGTAAATTATTTTTATTTCATTCTAATGAAAAGCAGAATGTGGCGATCTTTGGTTTTCGGCCAGCTTTTCACCGATTGGGTAGACTTTTGAGAATCGGTGAACCGCGCATACATTCAATTCAAATCGAATTCGAATTAAAATCGAACCCATTTCAGACGAATATTGTGATATATTCCTTGCTACCTTTGTCAAATTTGACCAAACTTGAATTCGATATTTGAAATGTCAAAAGTTAGCAGGGATCCGTACATGCTTGGCCTTACCAAAATCGGGATTTATCATTCCAATATAGACCAATAAGATACACAAAGTCAGTCAGAGAAATGGTTGTATATGTGTAGATTATCAAATCTGAATAATATATTATTTGATTGGAAGAGGTATTAATTGAACTATTTATAGGAATTTAAATTTTAGACATTTAGAATGTCCCTGGACGATTGTCGAACAAGACATTTATCACCGTATGCTAAAAGTAGAAGGCATTAACTTCTCGATTATGGCTGATTTTTAAGTATATTAACTAAGCTCTATAAATTTATGGATTGTGAAAAATGAAAAAGGAAAAATATCACAATTTTATAAATGACTCAATTGCATAAGCGCATTGTCGAGTTGAGTCGGCTCTGATGATGACAATATTTACACATAAGCCAGAGGCAAAGAGTCTAGATGGCCCAAGCAATCCAATCCCAATCCGTGGAGCGCCCTCTGGCCACAGTCATAGCCACAGACTGCATGCAAATAAGGCTGAATCTCAAGCTGAGGTTCGAGTTCGAGCTCAGGCTGAGCCAGCAACTGCAGCTAGGGGGCATTGTGGCTGCCTAACACGACACTGACAAATGTTAATCCATTAAGGCGCTGTCAATGGCCAAATACGTCACAACAGAGTCCCGAGTCGGGAGTCGGTAGTCGAGAGTCTGGGAGTCGTTGCAGGCGGCTACTGTTTGGATTGGGCTTTGTTTTTGCTGCGGCTTCGTCTGCTGCGTATTAGCCGCGACCTGTAACTTAATTGGCCGGCCGGCCGGCCGGTCAGCCAGCGGCAGCTGGTCAAGTGCATTGACTTGGATTTGGCTGGCAAATGACAAATGAGAGACGAAGCTGAGAGCTGAGAGCAGCAAATTGCCAATCAGCTGCGTGCGGCGATCGACGCCGCTTGCCGCTTGCCAGTTGCCACTTGCCACTGGGCAGGTGTTGAACAACTGGCAACAACTTAATAAACCCGATGCACAGTCCGATGCACAGCCAAAAAATATAAAAAAAAGCTTTGGCTTTGCGTAGCGCGTGCCATGAACATTTTTAAGTGCCAGCTCATTAATCGTAATCGGCAGGCAGCTTCGACTAGGACTACGACTACGACTACGACTAGGACTACGACTATGACTACGATTACGATAACTGCAGGCCGGGGGCCAGTTGACAAAAAGGCTTAAATGCCAGAGATGCGGCTGGTTGGATCGTTTGTCTAATTGGGAACTGGAAAACTGGAGCTGGGCGCAGCGACTGGCTGCACGCCTCTTTGTCATTTGTCAGCGTTCGTTTTTAGGTGTAAATATGTTAATGAGTGTGAATAATTTCCGAGAATTTCCTGTGCCACAGCCCAACAGTCCAACAGTCCAAGTCGCACTTAATTGCAATTGCCGGCGCACCCCGTCGCACCTCGGCGCACACATGGCGTATGACGTATGCGAGCGATTAATTTCGCTCAGTGCGTAATCAACTCGAAAATTTATTGAAGTTGCAATAATTGCGCCCATGGCGTACCATCAACTCAACTCAACGCAGTCGACGTCGACTTCGAGGCCGACATCCGATGCTGACTGCGTCTTCGTCTTCGCATCGCTTGCCAAATGCCTAAACGCGCTCATTAGAAAAGCTTTCACCTGCGTGCCTCCGATTTGAGGCCACAAACGGAGAACCCCAATAGCGAGGGAGAGATGCTTAATTTGAGACGAAGACGTTGACGGCAACTGCATGCTGGTAGAGCGGCGCTGTAAAGGAGACGCACAAGTCAGCCTAGACGGCATCGTGGAGCGCTGATAAAGCGTCAAAGTCAGTCGGCTAACCAATACACTGAGAGAAACGCTCAATCGCTTAACTAGTTTGAACATCAATTAAAACAAAGGCTGACTGCCTAAATCGTAATCCATTTAATTTAATTCTTTCACGCATACAGCTTGAAGCTATTGGCTATAATTATGTTATTCATCCAGCCATATACATGCACCCCTCTATATAAATGGTCAGTATTCGTGTTTTTTGAAATAGTTTCTATCATTTACCGTCTGTAGATTGGCAAGGCCTTGTCCTGAGTCCAAAGCTAAAACCAGTTAAGAATTATAAATTATATATTTATGCCAAAAAATACACATCTTCGATCCTAAAAATAAACATTTATTATCATGATCAATATTTATTATTATCATCATTAGTAAATTATATACATAGGTTATTGAATACCCTTGGTAAGTCAAACCCCGTTGAATGCCGACAATTCGTTAGAATCAAACTGTGCACGGAGTTTATTTTGGCCCAGCACTTACTTACTTTCAAATATACTTAACCATTTTTATATATATATTATATTAAGAATGAAATATAGAAAAAATAGATATGAATTTAATTAAAGGGTATCTCTTGGGATGGAACAACCGTGAAAATAATGATTGGATGTTTGTATATACGAATCTGTGTACAGGGTATTTAGACGAGGTCAAGCTTAAAAAATAGCTAAACCTTTTTTTCTACTATAATTATACTATTATATTTAAAATTAAATATTAAAATAAATTAAATCAATTTAATATCAAATATCACCCTGCATTACCCGGCCAAATGTTCAGTTTTCTTGCCAATTTCTGATGTTGGGTGTATTTTTGTAAATCGTTAGTGCACACATTAACTAATTATCTAACAAAATTTACTTATTATCTAATGAACATGAGTTTGAGAACGTTCAGACGAAGCATAAGAACATAAAAAGTTGCATACAATTCACCAATTTTCCACCATTTCAAGTGGAATTTCATCATCTTCAATCAGCAATCAATCAGTCAGTCAGCACATATAAAAATATTAACATATTTATGCTTATGTATCTATGTATATACATATTTGCACATTATAATAATTATTATAAAAGTGATTCACACAAACGAACCCCTTTATAATTGCAGTGCATGAGTGCGAGCTTCTGGCCCTTAAACCAATTCGTGCATCCACCCGTTCCCGTTTCACCCGTCACCCCCGTGAACCCCCTCACCCCCGACAACAACCCAGCAGATCTCAACATTTGGCTTTTGCGGCTGGCGGCTGTCGACTGTCGGCTGGCTGGCTGGCTGTATCAGGAGCTCGTCATGTTTCATGCATGAATTGTAGCACAACTTTTGTTGTTCTTGTGCAATCGAGTCAAGTGGCGCACAGCCGCATTAAAATATGCCGCGATTTGTGTTTAGAGCTTTCAATCAAGCCAAGACTCAAAACCAGAGGCAGTGCCAAAACCCACAGCCATAACCCGTACACACATCCATCCATCTGGGAGCTCGCGTCATGCTTAGATGTGTGCATTTGCCTCTCACTTGGCCATTGTTCTTGCGAGACTTTAACTCGCAAATTGACTTTAAAATTGCGTGTCGCCTCTTTGAAGCATTCAAAAATACTCGAAAAAGTGTTTGTAGCCCATTGTAGATATCAAGAGATACGCATGGAATGGAATATCTTTGAGATGCCACAGAATTAACTAAGTGAGACATTAAATTGATGAGGCTTTTTTTAAGAACTCAGAAAGTTTAGCCATACGATTAACCGACTTTAACATATGTCTGGCCTGAGAGACTAGTGGGCATCGAAAAATAAATATTTTGTGAGAAAATTATGATAACCCCATGCAAGGGCATAAAGAGTCAGGCCAATTACAATGTGTATTAACTATTTCCCTCGAATGGCTTAATATAGTTTTCTAAAGGGAAAGCAGCTGCTTATCATAAAGTAAATGTGCCCAAACTAGCCGCAGGGCTATGCCAAATGCCATTTATCAAGTGTGAAATGAATGTTCCAACTGCAAAGATCTTATCCCATGGCTAATTTGCAGATACACAATTTTCTTGAGACGTCGTATTTGTATCAAATGTGAAGATAATGTTGCGATAAAATTTAACGGACATTGAACAAACGATCTGAATATGTTCAGACATACTTAGCGAGTACTCGGAGCGCACTCAAGTATCCCTCAGCCATACACTCACTCACTCAGTCAGTCAGTCAGTCCGTCAGTCAGTCGGTGCCTTGGGGCAGTCTCAGTCTGGGCTCTGCTGTCTGGGGTTTTTTTTTTTGGATCTACTGTGTATTACGGCCTGGCGTTAAATTTATTACAACAAACTGACCGAAAAAAAAACCAAAAACAAAACGAAAAACGACTGAGAAAACGTTGCAAATTAAAACAATTGCATAGTTTGCATAATTTTTGTAAACAAACTGGTGGCAATGACGTCGCCCAGAACCACAGCCACCGGCACCAGCAGCCCACCAGCAGCTAACTACTATCAATAGCCCGCTGGCCAGGGGAGCATGGGCGGGGCGGAGGTGGGGGCGTAAAACTGCCAAGAAACGCGCCAAAGTGCGGATTAAGCCATGGGCCTTTTGGGCCTTAAGCTGGCTTTAAGCTTCGCTGACTTTATGTGTGTTCGCTGGAAGAGGCGGTTGGGCGGAGACACCGCAACGTTAGCCACCGAGCAGCAACTGCTTCCCCCTGCAGTTTAGGCGGAAGTGCAACTGCAACAGCAGCAGCAGCAGCAGCGACGCGTCGCAACGTCAACAACTCAAATACAGGCAATCGATTGCCAAATCCCCCTCTTTCTCTGTGTGTGTGTGTCTGTGTGTGTATTGCAGTTATTCAATTTTAACCATTTTATCGCTGCTACATGGAAAACCTTTTAAACAACACAACACAGCAGTGGGTGGCTGCTGGGCAGCGAGCCCTCGGATTATCAACTGTTATCGATAGGCTGCTTGGCAGGCAACATACACAGCAAGGCACAAGACTTCTCGGCCTGAGCCAGGCAGAGAGTCCGTCAGAAAGAGAGAGAGAGTGAGAGAGAGAGTGCAGTATAGTCTAAAAAAGGCAACGACAAATTTGTTAACATTTGAAAAGTGCTCAAAATAAGAACACAATTGTACTTAGGCACACAGCTAGTTCGACTGTCAAGCATAATTGGCTATACAACATCTGAAAGCTTGATTGAAAGCTATATGGACTATGCTCCACTGCCAACAAAATATAAAAATATAGATAGATGGATAGATATAGATAGATATAGATAGATATAGATAGATATAGATAGATGTAGATATATATAGATATATATAGATAGATATAGATAAATATAGATAGACATAGATAAATATAGATAAGTATAGATAGATATAGATAGATATAGATAAATATAGATAGATATAGATATAGATAGAAAGATATAGGTATAGATATATATAGATAGACATAAATAGATAGAGATAGATATAGATAGACATAAATGGATAGAAATAGATATAGATGGATATAGATTGATATAAATATATATAGATATATAGATATATAGCTATATAATTATATAGATGTATAGATATATAGATATATAGATATATAGATATATAGATATAAAGATATATAGCTATATAGATATAAAGATATATAGCTATATAGTTATATATTATAGATATATGTATATGTTATTTATTTAGATATAGATATAAAGATATAGATATATTGAGTGGGCTTTTTGCTTCCCATGTCACGCACTGACGCCTTTTTCCGCCCTTCATCGACATACCGCCCCCTATGGACCCCTCCCATACCCTTTGGGCCCGCAACGCGGCAGATAACCATTTCAATTAAACGTTAATTATGCAAAATTGACACTGGTCATTATGACAAGTTGTTTGTGGCCCCGCTTACAGCAACTGCCCCCTTGCCCGTATCTATTGCCCTTTCCCTTCGCCCCTTTCGCTAGCCCCCTCGCCAGGCCCTTATCCGCCTACTCTGTTCATCGTCTGCTGCCACGACGAACACTTGCAACTGCAAATTTAATTTAATTGCATTTCATACGCCCATTTGGCCGCAACGCCGTTGCCGTCGTAACAGTTGACTTATTTAGGCAAAAAGGGCCAGCCCGAGGGGCAGTGCGGGGGGGGGCAACGGGGTAGACGCTGTCGCCGGGTCCGGGCCGTCGGCCCTGTTAAGCAGCGGCTGCCTTTAGTCGCCGCAAAATTTTAATTGCCTGGCCACTGGACGCTGGCTACATTTGGTTCTGACCATCAGCGGCGGCCGCGTGTCAGCCAACGACGACGCGGACCGACCACGAGGATGACGACAACGACAACTACGACGACGACGACGACGGCGGCTTGTCTGTGGAGGCCAACACTTTGGTCGCTGCCGCGCTTCGCTGACTTCCGAGCTGAGAGCAGGGCAACAAAGTTGCCTACAACCTCATTTTGGGCAAGTGGTAAGTGGCAAGTGGCAACTGGCAAGGGGCAAGGGGCAAGCAAAGGAGGTTGCCGGCAATTATAAAACTATTGCGTTGAAGTAGAATGAAATGGAGAGAAACTACTCATATGTACTTGTATATGAGAGCAAGAGAGAGGGAAATGAGGGACAGCAAGAGCGGGAGAAAAAGACAGAATGAGAAAAAAGTTGAGGGAAAGTTAAGGATGGATCGAGAGATGCCAGGAAGAAGCTGATAAAACGAAAAACGGAATGAGAGAAAAATTAAGGGAACGTTAAGGACAGCTCGAGAGAGATGCAAGCAAGGAAGCTCAGAAAAAGAAACTCAGTATAAAAAAGAAGTTAGAGGGAAAGTTAAGGACAGTTCGAGAGAGATGCAAGAAAAAAGCTAATAGAACAAAATGACAGAAAAATTAAGGAAAAGTAACGGATGAATAGAGGAGATGCTAGGAAGAAGCACAGAAAAACAAAGACAGAACGAAAGAGAAGTTGAGAGAAAGTTAAGGACAGCTCTCGAGAGAGATGCAAGGAAACAGCTAGCCAGCCTAAGAAGAACCGCGAGAATGCGTGCTGAGCATAATCAGGAAACTAAGAAAGAAAGAAATATTATATTCAAAATGAAAGCCCCGCGCAAATCGCAAGTGCGGCGTCCAAGTGAGCATTCATGAGTAGTGTGCCGTAACGAGCTGCAAGTGCCACATTCCCATTGCCGTGCACAAATGCCTCCCCTCTTCGCGCGAATTAAACGAGAAACGCTGCCCGCCAGCGATGGGGCACGCATCAAGCGTGCAAATAAATTAACGGCCGCAAAGTGTTGACATTTATTGTCAAGCCAATTGCGAGACGAGCCCAAAAGCACTTGCAACAAGAGATACACGCCGCATGCGGCAACGCCGCCATGAGTAATGCTGAGCGGAATGAGCGGGGAATGGATCTGAGCCAAGTGCTGCACCGCACGCTTTTGGTCAATTTCAATTTATTGCAACAAGTGACAATGGACACTCGCACAATCGACTGAATGCGAATGTGAATGGGCAGCCGTCGCCCTGCTGCTGCTCCTGCTCCTGCTGCTGCCTGTCCCCAAATTGGGCCAGTTGCAGACGGAACGAACGCGGCAACGGTCTCCAGCCCAGACTCAGAGCACAGTCCCCATTCCAGTCCCATTACCCGACCCAAGCGGCGGCGACTGCCGCGGCGATCGACTCTTTAATTGGTGCGTTGTGTGCTGCTCCTGCCCCAGCCAGAGGCTGCAGCCGCCTGAAGCCCAGCTGGAGTGACGTCGACAAGGCGCGACCACGACAGCGACGACGTCTAAATTGTCGCACCTTTTACAGCCTCCCGATTGGAGCAGCTCGCGACAATGGGGCCGCACCTACTTCAAGGACTGGGATGCGTCTGTGCCGCAGCTACCGCTTGAGAGATAGAGAGAGAGAGAAAACAGAGGGAGTGCGAAAACTGACAACGAAAAGCTGTTAAAAACTGAGGAACTGAGAAAATAGGGACTTCAACTGCCCAGCCTACCAAATGCTATACATAGATGGAAACGTACGAGAACTCTACACAAATCAGCGTACAAAACAATTCTGATAAAGTATGACTTAGCTTTCAGATATCAAGTATTACTCACTTAATTTTGATGAGTATTTCTTATTTAGAAAAACAAATTCTTTGTTCCTTTCACTTTCAGTCTGTTGCTCTTCACGCTCTCTTTCGCATTATAATATTTCAGCACCTAATCTCCCGCTCTTCCTCGCTTACACGCGCTCTGTACCCCGCCCTTTTACAAATTTCGCCTTTCTATGCAATTCTCATATATTCTGGTTAGGCTCGAAGATGTTAATGGCTAAGCTAGAAAGTCACATGTATAATTTGTGATTAGTTATAAATGGTTATTTAGCTAACTCCTCAGTGTCGTTTGGCTTGCAGCTATTTTGGCCAAGCTCGAAAATGTTCACTGGCCAACATTTCTGAGTGGTTGTTTCAGCGGCAGCTCATTGCTCATTAGGCGCATCCAAACCGAGAGCCCTACCCATCTGGGAGACGGCAGAGACCAACCCAAAGTTCCAGACACACATGAGGGCCAGTTAAATGACGGCACATATTAAGCCAAACCGAACCCAAGTTGGCCCTAGCACTTGAACGGGGTTCGAGCAAGTTGAGGTAGGTTAATTTTATTGGCCAAATAAGTGGGTATCAAATTTAATGGCCACAGCGCACAGCACAGGCGGCAGCAAGCAGAAGGCCAAGACGAGCACGAAGAAGACGGACACGATGAAGAAGACAGCGAGAAAGCAAGAAACGGCACGGAAAGGGGGAGGCAGCAAATTGCGGCGCAGTGCGCAGTGCATAAAGCGTAAAAATGAGCCAAAATAAATAAAAGCTGCAACAACGACAACGACAACAGCAACAACAACAGCAGAGGAGACGTCGACGTCGACGTCCGTTTGATTGATTGGCGACAGCAGCGGAAGCGTCCGCTCTGCCGACGTCGACGTTGACGGCGACAGCGAAGCGTCACAAACTCACAAAATGGCTTTTGCGTAAGGTCAGGCATTTTGCATACACCTCTCACATGCACCAGAAGCCAATCCGAGCTCTCCTCAAAGAACCAATGTCTCAACCTGTTGAGAGTCAATTAAAAAAAAAAGAACGAATATCGATTACCCAGAGCTTTTATTGCGCCATAAAAGCCTCATTTGAAATTAAGTTTAAGTATTCAATGCAAATTAGTGAAGCGACAAAGTTATAAGCTTAAAGTAACACAGAAAAACAGAACGAACTTGAAACTTGAGAAGGGCAACGATCGTTTTACAATATATTGGATTAGAAAACTGTCTCTGTTCACGGTTCTCTTAATTATGCACTAGGAGAATCGTGTAAAGCATTCAATTTAGTATTATTCCAAAATTAGCGATGCAGCAATTTCCATATCACTTGGAAATATTTTTTAATTGTTAACCGAATTGTTTTGAATTATCCCACATTTGTTTTGAACGATGACTATAAATATTTTATACTCTTCCAATACCAAAGTTATTCCTTGAGATTTTCTAATAATTATTTATAAGACTTGAGTAGAGAACTGGACTGAAATGGGGAAAAGTTGATCGAGTTTCAATCAAAAAACGAGAAGCGACTCCAATTTATAATTTAGCAAGATTATGGTATATGTCTTTCACAATTAGAGTATTGAGTGATTATGTGATTCCACCTATTTTACTATGCATTGGCGTGATTTGATTTGTCTGGCAGTTTAAACAGCTGATCTCCATGCTCTGCCTTGCGGTCCAACTGCCCGTCAAGAGTTCTTTTTGTCTGTCGCAGCTGTCGGAGATGGCTAAGCAGCCGCCGCACGAAATTCTTGCGCAATTTTCGCATAACTCGGTAACATTTAAGAGTTGCAGCCCGAACTCGGAGTTTACCGATACCCAAGTTGGTAATTTTCACGATCCTTCGCTGTGTTCCTTTTGTGTATCAAGATCGTGTGATCTAGTGTGCTGGCCAGCTGCCTGCCTGCCAGCCCCCCTCCCCCACCCATGGCGAACGCATGATCACGTTTACGCTTACGCATCATTTAATGGGTTCGTGAAGCCATCGCTGACTCAGCTGATGCACAAGCCGTTGATGAAAAATGCAGGCCGCTTCCGCCTGCCAGCACCCAGTGTGCAGCTGGAGCTGGAGCTGGTGCTGGTGCTGGTGCTGGAGCTAGATCGAAACGTAGCAGGAGCCGGCACGGCACCCACCAACTGGGCATACAACTTTATCACTTGCCCACAAAATATCTTCAATTGGTTCCATTAAACTTAAGCAGCGTCCGTGCACGTTGTACATGACCAAGGCAGGCCGCTTCGTGCGTTGCCATCATCATCGTCATCATTGGGCCGCCGCGTCGTGCCCAAAATTAACCTGCCCAGGCCCAAGATGGACGAGGTGGTGCCCGGTGGTGCCCGCTGGTGGTGGTGTTAGTGGTGTTGGCGGCGGTGTTGGAGTTTGCGGTGGAGGTGGAGGCGCAGGTGGTGATGCTGCTGCTGGTGGATGTGAAGGTGGCGGTGGAGATCGAGGTGGCTTCAGCCGCATGATCATGACGACGCAGGCTACGCGCAGCCGCTATAAATTCTATTGGCGTATCTATCTACACTATTTCTAATTTAGCCTTTTGCCTCTGCTCGAGCTGTGCGGTTCGGTTCAGTTGGACTTTGTGGATCTCTGGCTCGGTTTACTATGTTACCTTAGTCGTCGTCGCTGGCCAATTTAAGTTTAAGTGCTTTGGTAACAGTTTCGCGCTTTCGAAACTTGAGTCGTGATTTATTTTTTTTTTTTTTACTTTTTCCTCCTCTTCTTCTTTTTCTTCCTTAGTTTTCTTCATTTTTGTTGCGCTGCCAAGTTAGCTCCCCCCAACTTCCCTCTGGCAGTCGAGCTGCAACTCCGATTCCTTTACGGCGCTGTAGGAATTTTCAAGTGCCGTTTTTCACGCCACGACACGCAATCGCTGCGCTCAAGTAAATTAGGAAAATTGATCTAAATTTTCTTGGGAACCTTTCCATTTTTTTTTTCTTAGCTCTCTTGTAACTGCTTGCGCTTTTTTGTCAAGATCGTTTGCTGTTTGCTGTTTGCTGTTTGCAATGGGGATGACTGCAACGTGGCGCAACGGGCAACCCATCAAAATCAAACACATGTTGTCGTCGTCGTCGTCGTCGTTATGCAGCCTGGTAACTGGAGCTGTGACTGTGAATACTGCGCTATAAAATAAAAATATAAAACAAATAAATAAACTTTGCAATTGATAGTCGAGGCAGCGTAAATCGAGAAAGTTCCACTTACAGTTGCTGCATTTACGAGAACATACGGAAGAATAACAAATAGTTGTATTTATCTTGCACAACATTCGATAAAGCACAAAATTAACCTATCAAAATGCAACTTGAGCAATGCCAACTCACTGGCAGCACTGGCTAGAAAAATGGGCAGCACTTTACTTTGGAAGCTCAGTCATTGAACAGGAAAATAAAAACAATTAAATAGTGAATATATGTATAATACAAAATATTTAAATAATTATAAAAAATATTATATAATTAAAAAAAATGTAATTACTCGGATATTTCGATATCTCCACTTTCATAGTTTACCAATTCGACATCTATTGGCTTCCATGGAAGACGATGGCTGATCTGATCTGTGGTTGGCACAAATTTTCCGATTGGATGATCGAACGGCAATTATAGAAGTCGAAAGATCAATGATCCAGCTTTCGACAACCTTCACACATCTAGAAGCAACCTGGAGGCAAGGGCCATCGCGGCTGCGGCTGTTATAAGTACGTTATTCAGAGCATAAATGCAATCAGGAATCGCATTAATTTCAGCTACACAACGTGGTGCTAATGCGACAAGTTCTGTTGCAGGCTGTTGCGGCTTCCTGGAAAGTGGCATCGCATCACCCCATCGCAACCCCCCATCCGATGCACCGAATCGGAGCATAGTCGGCGCATTGATCAGCGATATGAAGGAGGCAGCGCGTCGAATGGCAGCGGAGCAAAGCCGGACAATCTCGAATGGCCATCGACTAGCTGAGTGACTGACCAGGCCACTGGCAGGCAGCGACTCCAGAGATAGCGCTGAGCCATGGCTAGCAATTATAATATATACAAAATGCAATCGGGTTCAGAGGGCAAACGTAGAAATTGCCAGTGCCAGAAAGAGACGCCCGATCTGCTCGATCTAGAGAGACAGACAGAGAGGGAGAGAGAGATAGAGAGAGACTGTCAGCCAGAGGCTGGTATCGGTTCATTGGCAGCTTTGCACGTCGTCGTCGTCGTCGTCATCGTCGATCAATGCGCAGCCTGTAGCGCCGCGTCCATATCAAGATGTTTGGCTTATTGAGCCCCGAACCAGGCAATCGTGATCAACTGTGCAACAGAATTCGGCAGCAATTTTCCTGGCACAGTGCAACTGGCGATGCGGCGACAGATTCGTTTTGGGCGCTACGCAAGTCCACAGTCCGCACGGACTGCTTGCCCAAAAGCCAACCAGAGCCATGTCCATGGCCAGTTGAAATGCCAGCTGCGGGCGCCCACAACGCACAGAGAGTGAGAGAGAGAGAGAGAGAGGGGGGGGGAGAGAGAGGGTGAGAGAGACAGAGTGGCCGTAGGCCGTTGGCCGTTGCGCCGAGCTGCAGCTATCCACAGCTCCACGTTTAATAAGCAATTTTGATTTGGAGCAGATTATGTGACGGGCAAACGAGCCTCGGCACCAGGTTGCATGCAACATGAGGCCGGCTACTGCAGCCGAAACGTGAGCTCCCCGAGTGCCAGGCGCAGGCGCAGGCGCAGGCGAATTCGAAGGCACCTCAACACAGCTTGCCACGTCTCGCTGCACTTGACTTTGTTGCTGACCCGGCTAAAGATTTTTAACTTGCCCCATGCTCTGGCTCTGGATCATTCTCTCGCTCACTCTCACACTCTGTGACTCCCGGTCTGGCTCTCTTTGGATCTTGCTGATACTGTTTTACATGGAACTCGTACTGATTGCTTCTAGTCATGCCCCGATTTGAAGATTTCCCATTTTGTGATAAAAGTGCATCATTTTCATTGGAATTGAATGAATTTTTATTGAATTTTAATTGGCAGTCCAACAAGCAACAGCTACAACATAAAACTTAGATTGTTGGGCGTACAGACATTGCGACACATATATAGTATATATATATATAAACACATTTCAAAATATATAGATACATATATACGTATATGTACATACATATAAATATATTTATGTATATAGGATATGTGTGTAAGTGTATTCATGTTTCATTGGGTTCAGCTAGCGCATCCTTTACTTGAACGATTCCAAATCCTTTTCGCATGTCTTATAGGCAACCCCAATGCCAAATCCAGTCCCAATCAATATCGGCCAGACGCGCCGACGGAGAAACAATAAAGATATAACAGCTCCCACGACGAATCCGCCGCCGCCCTTGACGATGCCATTGGCCAGACAGCGATCGAACTTCCGTCCAGGCTGCTCCTCAAAATATACTTTCTCCTCGACAGGCATTCTATTGACTGATTCTGATATATATATAAGAAATCCCTAGCTTCTCCTCAAATCTTGCACTTTCCGGCAAATGTACGTCTGCTTCTGTTTACTTTTACAATAACTTTGGCATTAAAACGGAAAATTTTCCAAATTGCAATCACGTCAATACGATTAAAATTATACACAATTGTTTAGAGTGTTTCAAATACCAGGATGTCAAGTCGACAAACTACCCGTATAACTAAAATTTGTCAACTAGCTTATAAAATCAAAGCCAGCCTCGTTTCTGACGATTAATGTGATTTGTGCTAAGCTCAAAAATCAGATAGATTTAAATAATATTTCCTGGCTGCAAGCAGCTATCTCCCTCTTTATAATAGAGTTGTTGCTTTCAACTGATTTTTGATATATATATCATTTTTAAAGCTTTTTCTTACTTCTTCGACACTTAAAATGCAAGCTGTGGAGGAAACATATTATTTGAACTCTGTCAAAAAATTAACTGCTTGTGGACTTGTCAGGTTCTTACAATTTGTTCATTGCTGAAATCAATATTTATTCATCAATTAATTATACATAATAATAATTATTGTTTAGCTTAATCAAAATCTGATTTCGATATCGATTTTTATCGATTACTTGGAGACGGGACAAGTTATCGAATATCGATGTTATTCAAGTCTCTAGCTCTTATAGGTTCTGAGATCCTTGCGTTCATACATGCGGACAGACGGAAGGACGGAAAGACAGACGGACAGACAGACGGACATGGCTAAATCGACTCAGCTGTTGATGCTCATCAAGAATATATATGTATACTTTATGGGGTCGGCGATGCTTCCTTCTGCCAGTTACATACATTTGCACAAATACATTATACCTTTTTACCCATTTTCAGGGTATTAAAATTAACTCCAATATATTTGATATATTTATGTTGCCGCAAGTTGAACCAGCGGCTCGATAACAATAACAATTGATAATTAGACGCAGACGATAATTAGCGCCGACATATATCGAAAGTCATTAGCCATTTTCAACTTAATACCCAAAAAAAAAAAACTATTAATTTATATTTAAAAAATGTACTTTTTCATACATCTCGATAAACAGAGTTTAGATAAAATGTGAGGAATAGAAAAACAATATTAGAATGCCCAAAGGTCTCAACTTGCGATTTGTGACGCATCGTCGAAGCGGAACTAAGCGTGTAGGATGTGCACACAACATAGAATCAGCATACATATATATATGTATGTATATATATGCCTGCCCCCAACCGTGGCAAGTACGTGGTATATGTGCAGTTGTGCCATGCCCACAGGCTTCAGTTGTTGTTGTTGCTGTTGCCACATTAACAACTCGGCGACTGTGAATATTTGTGGAGCGAGGCTGGGGCAGGGTCTGCATTTGGTCTCGTTCACAGCACAGAACGCATGCTGCCGGCAACGGGACAGCTGGACAAGATTTTTAAGACATTTTGTGGCACTTAACCTTTTGCAATTGCTGGTGCAGCGTGCAGCATGCGTCGTCGTTGTCGTGGCAGCAGCAGCAACAGCCCTAAATCGATCACGATCGATTTCTGCCAAAATAGATAATAATCGATAGGCAGGCAGGCACGGCTAGCAAGTGCCCGCAACGGGCACAATCATGTGCAATCTTATCTATGGATCTGTCTATCCATCCATCTAACTAACCAACTATGTATATATATGGGCACACACACACACACACACACACACATGTACGTCCAGCGGCGGCAGGTAATCATGTCAGTTAAGGGAAAATACCGCAACATTGTTTTCATTTTGATACTCGTTTTGGTTCGATGGGAACTAGCCAAAAAAAAAAAAAAAAGAAAAGAAAAGCTGACGAGCGTCGTCTGTTGACGTGTTAAGTGCTAAAGAGACGCCGCCGACGATGATGTTGGCCCCAAAACTTTGGGATTTGGCCAGTTCGTAGCGCTGTAAAGCAAGGCTATAATTTGCTCGCCCACCATTTCTGGGCTGGCCAAAGCGAAGCCTAACTCGAAAATTGCAAATTCGGGTGTTCAATGGAGTTGAATCCTTTTCTATTACTGCTGCTGCCAGTTGCCAGTTGCCAGTTGGTTGACCGGGCTCTGTGTTTAAAGAAATTGTTGCCTGCATTCGCTGCATCGGCAATTTAATGGCCAAGTTTGTTGTTGCTGTGTCTAAAATTGGGTGTTTTTTGTGGGTGTTGCGCGTTTTGCACTTTGGCACAGTTATTGAATGCAACTCAGAATGCATCGCAACGAGACTTGCGGCTATCTTGTAAATTAAACGAAAATCCATCATATGCCGCACCGAATTGAGGTCAGCTTGAAGCAACTTAGGACTCGATATATGTACATACACATATCTATTACTGAGAACTGTACCAAATCAGTTGAACATCTACAAATATAGGCTCGAAAAACTTGAATTAAATATTTTAAAAATTTTAGAAAATATTTATTTAAATTAAGAACTAAGGAACTAAGAAATATTTTATAAACTGTTCAGATCAGCTACAGATTTCCCTTGAGTGTAAAATGTATTAAAAATATTACTTAATTAACTTTATTGGCAATCTTATCACCATATGATAACCAGCAAGTCGTACGAGAATGTCAATTCGAGTAACATTTGTACACGAATACGCGCCACATCAACTTCACAGTTTTTGCTTTTGGCTAAAAATAAGTTGTCAAATTATTTATTAGTTCTTAAAAGCAGCTACATATTTGTCAAATTTTGTAAGATTTCCAATTTTTAGCGTAAAGAATCTTCCTAGAAACTCTGAACTAGTCCAAATAGATGTTTGGCTAAGCTTGCTGAGAACAAATTGATAAACTCTTTCCTTGGGTTTTTCCTGTCCAACATCCATGGTCATTTTTTTTTGAGTGTTAAACGAATTGGACATCGATTGACAAGTTCAATATGAAGCCCGAGAAGAGGCAACAATTTCTGTATTGCGGCAGTTGTGGCAACAAATTGGCCAAAAGCACTTGGCTTATAATAAAGACATTTATGGGCCGGGGCGATTCAATTGTGCGGCAGTCAACAGCTTTGCGGCCAACAAAGAGTGTGAGAGAGGGGCGACAGTGAGAGAGAGAGGGGAGGGAGAGAGAGCGCAACACTCACTTGGATCAGCGCTGAGGTAAGCTGAAATAATTCGAGTGCAAGTCGGACTACAACTTGGATGGCGTTTCCCTTCGGGGCAACGCACAACGTTGCGTGTGTGGGTATATTGGTGTGTGTGTGTGTGTGTGTGTGTGTGTGTGTGTTTGTGCATGTGCATTGGGTGGGTGTCCCTAGTCAGACATCGTGCAACAGCAAAATCAACAACAACAACAACAATAAGAAGTGAAACAACAGCAAGCGGCAGCAACAACAACTCAATGAGCACATGCTCAAGTCAAAAAGAATACATGGCCCAGGCCCGAAAGCCATATGGCCAACAATTGAGATTCGGGCTGGAAGTTAGCCCCGGCCTGGTTCATAGCCGGGCCTGGGCTCATTATAGATGCAGCGCCGATTTGTTTTGTTGTCCCCCCATTTGACTTTGAATTGATAGCATCAGGCATCGGGCAGCAGCCGGCAAACGGTTTAGCCCCAGACGCTATCCGACTCTCGACTCTGACTCCCAACTTTAACTACAACTACAAATGTGACTCGGGCCAGCGGGTGCAGCAGCAGCAGCAGCAGCAGCAGGCGGAGCAGCGCCCAGTTTTGCCTGCATTTAAGATATAAATGTATCTGAACAATTGAGCTAGCAGTGCATGCGCATGTGCAGCGCAAATATTTTAGATTCGCATAAACTTTGCATAGTTTTAGATGCGCCGCACACTGGTTACATGCCATGCGATAGCTGAACGATTTTCGAGTTATTCGAAATTTCTCACTTATTCAATATCATTAGCTAATATTTCAAAATATAATGTGTATTTAAAATTTTTCAATTTATGTACTTAAATCCAAAAGTTTTATATTAGAAAAGGTTTACTCTATTATCTAGCAAAAATTAATTATGCGAACCTTAACCTTTGCTCTATTTTAAATTTATTTTAGGATTATTTTAGCTATTCTAGTTGATTAATGAAAATAGTATATAAAATAAATTTTTTAACTTTTTATTAATTTTAAATTCGTTTAAACTACTTTACGAAAATTTATGCTATTTAAGTTGATTAATTATAATATTCTTATAATCTATTAATTAATTTTAGGTTGCTAAATGGAAGATCAACCAAGGTTCAAAACAGAACTTATGTATGTGCAAAAAGAGGTTCACGGACGGATTTTACAGGCGAGACATTGATTCAAAACGTCATCCAAACGTGTTTTTCTTTTAAATAAACTAGTAATAAACTTTAAAAAAAAATTCGAATATTCTATACTAACTACACAATGTTAAAATTTTCTGAAGATGGTTTCATCATTTTCTTTTAAGATTTATTTTTATTTATTTCTTTGTACACATAGCTTACAACTCTAAATTTAATTTTGATAATGTAAGCCATCCTTTTATTCATAATTTTTAAATGTAACCAATCCACTTTCACTCCCTTCCCCCTTACCTGTACCATTATTCTATGTACACATATTTAGTTGATATTAGAAAAATCGTTAAGACGATAAATCTGTTTAGTTTGGACAATACTTGACCCACTGTTCTGATTAAAGCGCTCGCGCGGCTGCCCCGGCGCTTTCCATTGTGCCCCGGTCTCCCCTTGATGTTTTTTTTGGCCCGTTCGCTGCGTGTTGTCCACGCATTCGTCGTCGTCGGGCCCGTCGGCTGTTTAGCTGCGCATTTTATTTAACATATCATTTAAAATTCATGTAAAACACATGTAGCTGAAGCTGTAGCTGTAGCTGTAGAGCGTGGAGCGTGGAGCGTAGAGCGGGCCTGCCCTGCTTTGCATACCGTGGGCATAAAGTACATGGGGTACAGCTACAGACAACAACAAATGCATTCGCATAGACATCACACCCAAGCGCCAGGAGCGAGCCACATCCACATAGGTCCGGCCGCAAATATCCAGGCAAGGCCTGCCCGTCCATCTGGCCGGATCGCATTCATAAGCAGGCTAAGACTCGGGTCCCCGTCTCTGTGTATCTGTGTATCTGTGCGCATATCTCTCCAGCTTGGAGCTTTCGGTTTGGGCTCTATAAAGTCGGGTCTGGATGAAGATGTCGATGTCTCTCAGTGGCTGTCGCTGACGCTGCTGTTGTTGTTGTTGTCGCTTGTTGTATGTTGCATGTTGCATTTAATTTGTAAACAAAGTCTTTAGTTTATGACTGGCGCGTTATTTTAGCATATGCACATCTAGGCCCGTACACTGTCCCCCTTGGTCCATGGCCAGTTGGGCATTTTGTATGAAATTTGTAAACAATTCCGAGCCAGTTGCCAGTTGGCAGTCGCCTTGTTGGCATTTGGAACGCATTCACCCGCGATTTACATATTTGCCCCCAACCATCTCCGATCCAGCGGCATGGATATTGTTGCCACTGGCATTTCATCAATGTGTGTGGAGCTCTGCAGGCTGCAGGCTGCGCTCAGGCCTGACCTTTTGCCTCTCTCCAAAGCCTGGCAGCCATAACAAATCACCAATGACTTGGCCCGACACTAAATGCAATTTATAACACTCTTCGCTGTTCTTGTTGCTGTTGTTGGCCAGATTGTCAAACAACTTGACTTAAAGGCAAGTTAACGAGCGCTTGCTGCCCGCCTCATCATCATCATCATCATCATCATCATCATCATTATCATCAGCATCAGCATCAGCATCAGCAGCATCATCATTATCATCACCATAGTCATTGCAATGAACGACAACTTCATCTCGTGGCAGCCACGCTGTCATCAGCATCAACACACGGCGCCCCGAAAAAGCCATCAAAAACGTTGGCTAGCACGTAAAATGCAACAAGAACTGCTATATCACTCAAAACCAAGACAACGAAATGCGAATACTCTTGAACCAACGAACGGTTTAATTAATATCTTTGAACCTTATCAACAATCATTATGCTTTCTGAAACAAGCTTGGACTACAACATTTTAAATATATTTCGAAAAATATATTCTAACTTGTATTCATGCTATAATATTTAAAGTAATTAGTCATCATTTGTTGTATAAAGATGTATTACATCTCTTTAGAGTGCGTTAAAATGTTGACAGATACCTTTTGAGTGTTAGCAACAGCAGCAACATTGGCTGTTAACATACTCAGTGTTGCAAAACGCGCCACACTAAATCATATATATTATATTATATATGTAGGTACTTTACTGATTTAGCAGTTACAACTAAGAAGTAATCTTATAGGGGAAAGCGATAAGCAATAGCAATAGGTTTGGCAGATTTTACAACACTAGCTCTCAGCATTATGCTGTAAACAACACTTTACAGCACTACTCAAAAGCTGGACACGCAGAAAAGCCAACAATTGGCCGTCAGTTGGGAGAATTTTGACTGCGATTTAATTAAACTTGTGCCAAGTTCAAGAACGAAATCGGACTTCGTTTTAGGCCGCATTTCACATTTAACTGATTGATGACTGAGTCATTGCACCCCTTTTGTTGCATAGGGCATTGCATTGCCTGCCCACGCCCATGCCCACGCCCATGCCCATGCCTGACGCCCAACGCCCCTCGTCCTGGCAATGCACTTGTCAGTTGAGTTTTTATGAACGCGCGGGCTTTAAAATAAAACTACAGCGCCAGGCAGCACATGAATAATGCAAATGCCAAGTAGAAGACGCGAACAGCGAACCCCGCTTAACCAAAAACCCTTCCTTCAAAAAAATGGAGCTTAATGCGCCATAACTCACCCACACAGACAGAGGGGTATATGTTTGTAAAGTCTGCCCTACATGGAGTTGGGGGAACTCATGCATCGGCTCTAATATGACCAGCCGTCACTCATTAAGCCGCCGTTGTCTGTCGTCCGTTCGTTGATTGTTATAAATCCTTAAAATATATACACAAATATATATGTAATTGTCGTATATATATTTATGTGTATATATATATGTGTGTTTGTGTTGCCGGCGGTTATCGGAGCGCCCGGAAATTGCGATTTTTCATTTTCAGTTTTTCGGGGCGCACATCAAATTTTGTCAAATTTCGCTGGCGTTTCTATTGTTGTTGCTGCTGTTGTTATTTAGCAAAATAATTAACACGAGCCCGGGCAGACATCGTTGGCAGCAGGCCCATCATCAGAGGTCCTGCCACGTCTCGTGTCTGCCTTAAGGCAGCTTATGCCCCTTCCCCACTCTCTTGTGCATGTCTCTGTCTGTCTAAGCAGCCGCATTATATGCAACATTTTGTCGCCTTGTGATTATTTTTGGGCATTATTTGATGCCGGGACCGACAACTGCTGAAAAATGCACCTTATTTTGCCTGATTGCTGCTCAACTTGGCTGCCAGTCGGAGCACTTGCCGAAATCCCCTCCCCAACGGCTTGTGGCTTCGGGTGCTGCAGCTGCTCATCATTTGTCTTATAGAGGTCTTGGCATATGTGCACGTAATATTTTAGTGTCGTTTACTTAGTCCAGGACCTGTTTCCTCTTCCTGTTCCTTTTCCTTTTGCCGTGCTTGCGCCTGTGCCTGCGCCTGTGCCTGCGCCTTTGCCTGTGGCTGTGGCTCTTGCGGATGCTGTCCCTGCCCGGCAGTTATTTCTTTGATATGCATTTAATTTTTAATGGCCGCCTGAAAGTAGGCAACGGTTTTTTGCCTTTACGACTGCCTGCCACTTGGGCTAATTAAACTGGCTAAGAGACAGACAGAAAAGCTATCTCTCCAAGTGCTTGAGGCGGATTGCTCAGCACAAGGCCCAAGATGTAGCAGCAGCAGTAAGTTACAACAACAACATCAACAACAACAACAACAACAAAAACAACAATACATGAATTCATAGCAATTAGCTGATTAGCCTGATTAAGTTCTGACATATTCGAATTTCGAACTACTGAAACAAGGGCTTGCATCGAGCACAAGTTGATATATACAAATATATAATCATGCCCAATCTTGTGAAATAAACGAATCAGATACCTTTAATAATTTTCTCGAGCAGACAATACGCTTTGCACCCATATTAGTTAAGGTATGTTTGAACATTGCCAGAAGAAACCTCATTTATTGCATATTTACGGGGTTTATAAAAAGTTAAATTAATTTTTGAGATCATTAATGCAAATTCTTGTCAGCAGAAATTTCTAAAAATTGCTTGTGTTTAAAACAAAGCCAAATGACAACAGCAAAGTTCCCTAAAACAAACCAACCGCAATGGAAAGTGTGGAATATATTACTTTAAAATATCTATAACTAACTGGTATTGTCCGGCCTTGTCCAGTCTAAGTTTTTGCAAATTTTTGAACATTTCTTTGAACTACATCGAATATCGAAACAAAACTATCGTGTTCCGCGCACTTTAGTCTCGAGAAGAGAATCTCGATGCTGAAAAATAAATTTTCGATTAAACCAAATCAAATAAATTAAAGACCAATTTAAATATTCATATTGTTGTTTATTAAAAAATATAAAATATAATCATAGATAAGTTATATCAATAAAATAATCATTTTACAGATCATAGACGTTGCCCCAGCTCAGCCTAGCTTGTGCCGCAGTATCCAGAACTACGTCCTTGCCCCCCTTCTGGCCTTTGCGATGTGGCCCCTCGGAGCTGCAGATTGGAAAGAAACATGTGAAAAACGACTAAGGAGATGAGCCCAGTCAGCGAACTTTCCGTGAATTCAACCAGGAGTGCATCCATGTTCATTGGAACCCCCAGAACAAAAGATATCAATGTCACGGGCTCGGTGGTTTGCTCATCAGGAACCGTTGGCCATCGCGAGATTATCTCGTTTTAAGGCGACATAACTTCGCCACGTGGACTGTGAATTAATTTGATATACATATTTTGTTATGGTATTCTATTATGCCATCCATCCCTCTCGGCCAAATAATATCTTTTTTTGAAATATTATACCTTTTTGTATTTGTAGGGATTAATAGTAGGGATTAATCTGCATTCAAACATTAAAAAAATCGATGGGTTGAAAAAAGTGGTTGACCAAAAACCGATTTCGTTTGTAAAGTCAACCTTTTTTTGATGAT